>CM066740.1:87949116-88204116 GCA_033961575.1 Aselliscus stoliczkanus
GAGGTAGATATGTTAATTAACTTGACTGTAATAATCATTTCATTATGTATACAGTATAAAAGCATCATGTTGTACATCTTAAATACATACAATTTTTACTAAAAACTAATTTTTTAAAAAAGTTAGATTGGGTGCCCTAGTCAAGGAGCTACCACTCCATAACTGGGAGCATTTTGCAACATAAAACATAGAAAAAAATACATCATGACTTTTCCAACAAGCCAATATTTGGAAGTGCTGAAAAGGCTGCGTGAAAAAGTTAGACATCCTGAACTTTTTGCCAGCAATTCATGGCTCTTACATCACGACAATGCACCAGCCCACACGGCACTGTCTGTGAGGGAGTTTTTAGCCAATAAACAAATAACTGTATTGGAACACACACCCTACTCACCTGATCTGGCCCCCAGTGACTTCTTTCTTTACCTGAAGATAAAGGAAATATTGAAAGGAAGACATTTTGATGACATTTAGGCCATCAAGGGTAATACAATGACAGCTCTGATGGCCATTCCAGAAAAAGAGTTCCAAAATTGCTTTGAAGGGTGGACTAGGGGCTGCCATCAGGGCATAGCTTCCCAAGGGGAGCGCTTCAAAGGTGACTGTAGTGATATTCAGCAATGAGGTCTGTGGCACTTTTTCTAGGATGAGTTCACGAACTTAATTGTCTGACCTCATTCAATACATCAGATGGTGATAAGTGTTATGAAGAAAATGAACTGAGCAAGGGCAGGTAGGAAGCTAAGAATGGGGAGTATTACTCAACTGGTGTTCAGAGCAGGTCTCTCAGATAAGGCAGCTGAAATGAAAGACCTGAATGAAGAGAAGACACAGGTTAAACAGCACCTCCCTCCAAGGTAACAATCCAAGCACACTGATGCACTGCATCATTCGCCTAACAGACCAGAGAGGTCCATGAAGCCTGGAAACCAGCATATATTAGGTTGTAAAGAATATCTTCCGTCAGTTAAAAAAATTTATTTCTAAACTTTATAATAGACAGCTTGTATCTTGAACATCTCCCATATATTCCATGGATTATGTTAAGATAACCAGGGTTGTGAATTTTATGGTATTTGAGTTTTCTCAATAGGTATGTTTTTTTAAAAAAAATCAGAGGGAAACATGGTGGTATTACTGATGTCATGAAACAAATACACTAAAAGAGATACACACACACACACACACACACACACACACACACACACACACATAACTAAACCAATCCAGATAAGTATAAATTGTGATAAATTCTATGACAAGAAGTAAGTAACTGAAGAACTAGGATGTAAATATTAATAGGATACTTTTTAATAGAGTGGTCTTGGAAGGCTTCCCCTTGGATGGTGACATTTGAGCTGACCTGAACCTCAGCCATGAAAAATATGAGGGAGAAGAAAATTACAGACAGAAAGGACTTGGTTTTCTTGAGGCACAGACCAGAGAACAGGGTGGCTGAAATATAATAAGCAGGGATAGACACCTTAAGCATTTAAGTAGGGAACTCATTGCTTCTGGGTGTAACCCTACCAAGCTGAGTGCATGGTAGAATCCATCCGTATATTGAGCATACACACAATTCCATCTCGTCTTATGTCTAAATCTATCAAAATATACTGAAAACCACAAGTGCACACTGATTAAATTCCAGTCCAAACCCACAGGATCCATTCAAGATTTCCCACCTTCCATTTGTACCCTCCTTTCATGACAGTGAGAACCTGGTCCCACTGTCCTCAGTGTATTTATTTATTTATTTGCTCATTCAACCTGCATTGTAGTTAATCTCACAGCCAGGCTATGGGGCTAAGCTGCATGGCTGTTCTCACTGTGGAGGTGCCAGCCGGCCCTGGGTTCACTTCCAGCCGGCTCTAACGCACTGCTTGCTTGGACCCCATTTTCCATGAGGGCAGGTTATTCAGGAAGCTTGGGTAAGCAGGAGAGGTTAGCAGATACTTTGTACCATCTTCCAAGATGATATTGAAAGGAAGGCACTAAATGGTTTTTAGCATGCTTACAGTATTCCACCAGCCCCCTTCTAACCCCCCCTCCCCTGCCCACCTGCAAAGCTTCCCAACTTTAAAATAAGTATAAATGGAGAAATCGTGTATGCATGTGGCTTAGACATGCAAAATTTTCATCCCTGTGGCCTATTATTTTGCCCTTCCTGTCCCATCAAGTTAACATTGTTAACTTACACCAATTTAGATTGGCGTGTTAATGTCAAAAGAAATATCGGCATATTTTTCACTGATGTATTTCTGAATTAAAATTTTAAAACCTTGAAATTGCATGCGCTTCTTTTGTCAGCAAGAATCATAAAATACAGAGTGGACTTCAAATCAGGTGTGAAGTTTTTATATGCTAAGTCTTGAGATGGAAATCTCAAACAGGCCAGTTAGGTAACATGATTATAACCCTGTAGAGAGGAAAGAACGCTTCCCAGGTTACTACTGGTGCTGAGATGCAATCAAGCCTGACAAGATTACAATTCGCTCTGAATGTTATAACACAGTGTCAGATCGTAGAACCCAGTAACAACAGCCCATATATGAATATTGCATTTTTTTTTTATTCCAGATTCATAGATACAATAAATGTAAAGCTCTAAGCCAAAGCAAAAGTTTATCCCTTTATTCTATAAATCCTTCTACTAAATTAGCAAATTTTAATTAAATTGATCTTTCTATCCATTTTGTATCTAATTCATTTCCGATCTTTCAAAATCCCAGCCGCAAATTCATGTCTCCCAACCATCCTGCTATTAATATATTAAGTAGGTGTATTCTTGAGCTTTAGAGCAGTCACCGAAACATCACAGGTGCTGTACACAAGTATTCTTAGTGACATTATATTTGCACGGTAAGGGAACAAACAGAAAATAAATAATATGTTCTCCTCCGTTTCCAAGGGAGTTAGGGCATCAGGAATTTCGGTATCAGAGACCCAGTATCTTTTTTTTTTAATTAAAGTTTATTGGGGTGAACACACAATATGATATAGAGATGATGAATTACGGAATTGTACACCTGAAACCTTTGTAACTTTACTAACAGTTGAGACCCAATATCTTTAACCCCATTGCTCACTATATTGAACGGTCAGCATCCTGCCATTCACTCTGTTTTGCAGGCTAATTTTTTGTTCATTGGTTTCTAATTTTTAAAAACTATTTGAGGAAGTGATGGTAGGAATTGTTATAATCTGAATTGTTCTCTGTTGCTGCATGGAGCTACCTTAAAACTTGTGGCCCAATACAGTAATAACTCATGATCTCTTCTCTCTCTGTGGGTCAGTAATTCAGGAGCATCGTGGCTGGGAAGTTCTGGTGTGAAGGTTCTTATGAGTTTGTGGTTACGCGTTTCTTGGGGCTTCAGTCATCTAAAGGCTTGACCAGGACTGGGGCTCCTGTTCAGGTGCCTTCCTCTGTGGCGACCTGTCACTGCTGGCAAGTAGTAGGCCTCAGTTCCTCTCCACCGGACGACTGAGATTCCTCATGGCACATGGCCTGGCTTCCCCAGAGAAAGGGGTCCAGGACCACGGGGGAGCCTGCAGTGTCTTTTATTACTAAGCCATGGAAGTCACACACACACGGTCCCTTCTGCAGCGTCCTGTTCATCACACAGGTCAGCATTGATTCAGTATGGGAAGGGGCTGCCCAGGGCATGAATAGTAAGAGGCGGAGACTCATGGCTAATTTGGAGGCTGAGTTTGCCCCGTGGGACATAAAGATTTATGTGTCTTCCACATGATAAGTACTCTCATCTCCTCCAAAGTCCCTCTAAAGAGTCATCTCATGAAAGCATCTACTCAAAATCCAGTAACTCATCATCTAAGTCGAGTTCATACCAAAATGAAGCTCCTGTGAGGCCCAAGAGCAAAGAAAGCGGTTTGGATAGAGTTACTCAAATGTAGTTGCTCATCTGAAGACCTGTGACAAGTTCTGTGGCAGCCACACACTCAGCGGACCATGGTAGGCTAGGCACAGAGTCACCACTTTAGCCTATCTGGTTCAAAGGGGGGAAAATAAGAGTTACACAGGAGTAACTGGTCCTTAGCAGTTCTAACATCCAGCCAGGCACATGTTGGTGAGCCCTTGATTAGAAGCCAGTCCTGCTATCTCCTAGAAATGATTCTCTGTGCCTCGCTCTTGGCTGTACCCTCTGCGCTCTCAGGACTACCACTCTGATTCATACTTCCCTTTTTAAATAAAAAGTATTTTATAGCTGTGTTTTATAGCTGTGTGGTTTCCTGCCTGTAGAAGTTTAGGGTCTAAAGACCTCTTTTCATTTTGCACCATCTCTCTCCCTTTCAGTCCAAACTGGAGCTGTTATCACTAATACAGTTCTCTCAAAAATCTAAGGGCTTCCTATGAATCTTATTCAGGTTTACTCCATTAAACTTTATATATATATTGGGCTTCTGCTGACATGCCAGGGATAAATACCCTTGAGATTTTTAGCTCCCTATGTATAACTCAGAGAATCTGTATGATGTACCAACAAGCTGCCTAGAGGATTGTCTGTCTGACTAAATGGTTCTTTCAGGTACCACCTAACAAACTGTGGCGGTCATAACATGGATTTAACAGTCATATCTTGTTGTCTTCAGATTATGTTTTACTTGTAGTTGATCTTTGCCTGGAAGTGATTTTTAAATTTTCACATCATTCGCCATTGGAGAAACTGGAATTGAGAAAACATTTCATTTTTAAATTCATATGTAACAATATTTCTTTAGCTTTTCTCTCTTTTTTCTTTTTTTTTACAGTAAATAGAAAGTGTAAGACTGTTCTGCCTGGAAATGTTCTTAGCTAGATTACACAATTCATTAAGTACAACTTTTGCCTTTCCGTATTATGGTCTTGCTGAACTTTCCACTGTAACATAAACAGGATCCAGGCTTATCCCATTTCTAATCATTTTTTTCCTCGCCTTCCTTTAAGCCATTACTGCGAAGGTCCTCAAGAGCCATCAGGCTTCTTTTCTTTTCTTTTTTTGAGGGCAGTGTCACTGGCCCTCATATGCAGGACCCGAACCGGGGCCGCTGGCTTCCCAAGCCAGCGCTTAACCACCGCGCCACTTGGTGGGCCCATCAGGCTGCTTCTTACAGTCCTTTCAAGGCCTGTTCATCTTATGTGAACATCCCAGTCCCGCATTTTTAGATTTTTGTTACAATTCTCCCCAGTCCCAAATTCAGCATTAGTTATTGGTGATTACATAACAAATCACTCGAAAAATTAATTACTTAAAACCATAGTTTATTCTGTCTCATAGGCCTCTCTATAAGACTGCCCCAGGCATGATGGTTGACTTTTCAGAGTTAGCGATCTCAGAAACCAAGTCTTGAAAACTAGTCTTGGAAGTCCCACCCAGCCACCACTTCCACAGTTTTCTACTGACCACAGAGGTCAGCCCTAATTTCAATATGGAAGGAGACTCTACAAGGATGGGAATTAATGGAGTCCCTCGTGAAAACCTTGAAGACAATTCAAAGAGAGGAGAGCAACCTAAATTTTTAATGGGTATGCAGAACTTTGTCCTATAATTATCTTCTCTTAGAGCATGTCCCATGTAGGAAATGAAAGGACTTGACAATTTCAAAGTACAGAATTCATTAGGGCCAAACAGAGGACATCGGTATGGGTGACTGATGAAGTCTTGTTTTAAGAACTTAATTATACCCCATCCGCAGCGATCTATGTGGTATGCAGCTGCCTCGCTGCAGAAGAGGCCTTGTTCTCACAAATAGATGTGCTCGTTTTGGAATATTTCAAAGCTAGCATGGATATTTAGAACTCCCAAGTATTCAGAATACAGAGCCAGATGATTGTCTTGGTAAGAAGAGTTTTCCAAGTTACAGCTGGATGTTTTCTCTCTGCTAAGTTTAGACATTAACTCCATTCAATATTATCTTGAGTAAGCAGATTGAAAATCATATGTATGCATACAACTAGTCTAAATAGATGACTTATCAAAGATCAGCAATTTCTGGGGGGACTAAGTAAGTCAATGCAAATGGAAAAAAAACACGTGACTTAGAAAAAAATATGTAGATGAGCTATATGTTTGACATTGAAATAGAGTGTTATACTAATTTTCAAGTTCAGAAATTAAGTATAATCCTATTTCACATAGCACCTTGTTGTCAGAAAAGGATACACTACACCTCTGTGATTAACCCTCGGAAGGGGTTCAAATGATAATTATTAGACTTTAATTGTTAAAAACCATTAATAAAGAGAGAAGGAGGTTTCTATTGTCCTAAACTATAACAACTCAAATAGAATAGAACAGTTTTAAAAATCACTTAATGGTCAATATATTTTCTTTTAAGTTTTATTGAAAATTCACTTTTATTCAGTTAATAGCACATCTTAGTCTCAATCTATTCTGTATAAATTATATTTTGCTGTAGAAATAATGTTAGATTGAAATACATGTGTGAATAACTTCAGATTTTTAATCACATGAGCAACATTTAAATTTGCTCTGGTAGGTGAATTTGGTGAGCAAAACTATATGAAAAGTAGATGCTTTTTGCCAATTTCTGGAGATCCTTAATAGGATCAAGAAATGTTATTCTATGGCCTACAAATTTTCTATGCATAATAACATTATGCGTTTTTTAATTGAAAAGACATAATGGTAATTGATTGGTGGGGTTGTTTTAAAGTTACTCTTTAATATAAATTTTAAAGTCTAATTTCAAACTTGGTATATGTATGTGCTGTTCTCTAATAGAACCAGTAGTATTTACTCTCTTTTTTGGTCTTGTTACTCATTCTCTTTTAATTTTAGTTTCACTTTTTATCATTTATGCGCCCTAGACCATATTAAATACCACATATATGATAGATAGGGTGGCTGACCCTTATGTCTAAATTTGTCTCTTTGTAATATTACTTTGGACTTTATAAGTGGAGAAATCATTTATAATGGGAATATCTCTCTGGATTGAGTTAGACTTTAATCCATAAAAGAGATTCACCTTAGGGCTGGCCAAGTGGTTCAGTTGGTTAAGAGCTCACTCAAGAGTGTGAGCTCTGAGCAACAGGGTTGCTGGTTTGATTCCCAGCTTGAGCTGAGCTGCCAATAGGTGTCAGGATGGCTCAGTTAAAAAAAAAAAAAAAAAAAAAAAAAGAGATTCACCTTAATTGATAATAGTAAGTTTAGCTCCTTGATGTCTAAATAACAGGCCTCCAGGGAGTTAAGAAAATAAATGTAACATTGAAAGCATAAAAGGAAGGCAGTTGGATTGTTGAGAAAGATCTAAAGTTTTATGTTCTAATCTCTGAACCCAGGGTTAGCTGTGGAAGGATGGCAGCGAGCCTCTGACAGCAGGACAGAGACATGTGACAGAGGGAGACAGATGTCAAGAGAGAAAATATGAGGGATGGCAGACCCCAGAGACAAACACTCACCTGGGTTCCACCCTTACTTCTCTCCCTGTCATAATACCTCTTTCTCGTAAGACTTCACTCCTCCGTATTGCACACGCATCAGCACGGACCAGCAGAGACAGTCATTAGAGATGATGGCTGTGATCAGGGAACATGCCAGGGGGAGGTTTAGTGAAGTTTGAGGTACACAAACTTTCCCACTTCTTCCCTCTCACAGGTTTTCTGAACCAGATGAAGAACTCAAGTCACTCTGTCCTGCAGCCTTCATTCCAAGGATGCATGCAGCTCATTCAAGTGGACGATCAACTTGTCAATTTATACGCCGTGGCCCAGCGGAGGCCAGGAAGCTTCGCGAACGTCAGCATTGACATGTGTGCCATCATAGACAGGTATGCAGTCTTTTCATCCTGTTCAGTGTCCAAGCTTCCCAAATCCGTGTTTTTGGAGTGGGATGAGTCACACACACATGCACACATACTCACTTTATAAGGGTGAGGTGGGAGGAAACATTGGCCATACCTGTGGTAGCGTGTTTGTGATATTAGCAGTGACAGTGTTATGAGGACATGGATATATGACAGGACAATCTGATGTCACATCAGTCCATCAACCTCCCTCAGTGAATGCGGGCATTATACAAGTGGTTTTGCAAGCAACAGGTGAGTTATAAAGGAACTCGGTTTATTTTTAGTTTTGCTTCCTATGCCCACAAACAGAGATGCCCCTTCTCTCTTTGTCTTGATTACAACTCATCCTCAGCATATTGTCCCCTCTAAAGACCCCTCCTGAAAAAAAAAAATGAATAAATAAAACAAAAAAGGAAGCATTAAAACATGTAGGTGGGTAGTATGGGGATTTACTGAAGCAGAATATTTAATATAATTGAGTTTGTTTACAAAATACCCATACTAAAGTATTGCAAAAATCTCATATTTATTCATTTTCGCAAATCTGGAGAGGAGTTTTTTTTTTATAAAAACTGAATTGACTTCTCACACAATAGAAGGATACAACCTTCATGGTACATAGTCTGATGACATTAAATATGCTACCTCAATGTATTTCTACAAAGTGCCTTTCATTCCAACATGAAAAAATTTAATTTTCAGATGTTTTGTACATCAACAAACTATATCTAACTATGAGTTGAATTTAACCTGGTGAATTTAGGTGATTTTAAAAATGATTTTCAAATCTTTTGTGATAGGGCTTTCTTATTCTGAAAAATAATTTCATGAGTTTTATATTTTGGAAGGTGAAAGTTGTACACATCTCAGTTTGCCCTCAACAAAATAATAGACCCTAGGTTGCTAATAATCTTATTTAAGAGGCGACCCTTTGGGGAAGCCATTCAAAGACATATAATGAATCTTTAAAATATATAAAATCAACTGTGATAAAATAAGTTTGTCCTGCATAATCTTAATAAAATAGTATTCACGTGAATGGTCAGATGCAGTTTATGACAGCTGCAGAGTGTGACAGTTTTAAGCTTCCGTATGTTTATAAGACGTGATGACATAGCATAGAGCTTGTTCCTATTACATATATGCAAATGCCCATCCTGGTAGCCTAAAGAGTTTATATTTAAATAGAACAATGAACCATTTTAAGAGAAATATACCTCTAATTTTTGAACTGTCAATAATGTAATAGCTATTATTTAGGCCTAAAGCAAATGGTAGCAACACTCAGAAAAACTGAGATGAATGTTTTAAGATCCTGTGTTCTGATATGAGATGTTTATCTATAAAATTTAGTAATTGTTTTCCATACAGGAAGATTTTCCTCTTTAGGAATAGTTATACAGTATGTGAAGATGTTTTAGCACCTTGTCCATTTTCCAGGCCAGTAGCTTTAATAATACAATCATTTCTGTCAATAATACCCAAGGTAGTTCACTCAGCTTTTGTAAACAGGCTAGATTTTATGGTGATGTTGCTGTTTCAATGCAAACAGCTTGTTTCTTGGGCATTCTATTTAAATTGTCTGCTACCGAAGAAGTACGGGTGAGATGTTGAGACTTTCATGTTTTACTCCCATGAAGAAAGCAGGAGTTAAACTGGCCTGAAGGAATGAATGAGGTTTTGGTAAATGAAGAGAGTAGAAGTTGGCACGTCTGGTAAGAAGAACAATACAGGAGAAGACGTACAATAGGGAATGCAAATTACAAATTTTGTCAGGTACGGCAATGGATAAAATATATATCTTTTTGCCAAAATGGGTCAGTCCCATTGTCTGCGTTGCCAAGTGTGCAGTAGCTGACAGAACAAGGAATATCTTTCTTATCTTCCAGAATGATAACACAGAAGAGTAGCCATGAGAAAGTAGCCACCTCTGACACATCTCCGCAAATTTCCTAAGCACGTTCAGGAACCCATTTTCTGTTTGACTTATTTTTTGAAGGCGATGACTTTTGTACGTTAATTACCAATGTGTGAAATAGCAGATTCCTTTATTCACCTAAAATGTTCCCAGTGTAGAATTTTCATCTGTGAAGTGTTGTATTTTTGTAACTATGACACAGGGCTATGTTCTCCTTAGTCAAACCATTGGGGAGCTTGTTGATTTCACCCTTAATCTCTGTCTGTCCAGGTGGCAGTACCGGTGGCTTTAGCTTGTGCTCACATAGTGGAGACCCATCAGATTACACTTGAATGATACACCCCTAGCCCACTTCTGGTTTGGATTTTTCCCCCCTCACTAACTGAAACATTGCAACTGCCCGACATCTATGATTTTATTTTCAAACTTCCTAAATTCTTCAGAAGTTAGCCTACATTGACTCTTTTTTATTTTTCTCCTTTCAAATTTCAGCATGATTGACTTGAAAGCTATTTTTGAAAAAAAAAAAAAAAAAAAAGAGGAAAAATGAGAACATAAAACAGCTACCATAGGCATGATTTAAAAAAAAATGTTTGGAGGTAATAGGAGCAGCTGCAATGGTGGGATGAGCAGAATTTAAAGAAACAACTTGGGAAGATTATTGTAAAGGAGTTTTGCTGTGTGTCATACTGGAATACCCTATGATTTGAACTTATTTATTTTTCTTTCTGTGTGTGTGTGTGTGTGTGTGTGTGTGTGTGTGTGCGCGCGCACGGATTTACACATGGTTTGTTTTCTGAACACAGTGTTGGAGCAAGGAAAAGGCAGGCATGCCAAGCTACAGAATTATTCATTCCGTAGTATTTTCTGAGTGCATCCGTGGTACCAGGCACTGTTCTAGGCACTTAGCATGACCCATTGAACAAAACAGACGAAGATCCTTACACTTGTGAAGCTCACATTCTGAAGGAAGGAGAGGAAGGACCAATGTAATCGATAAGCCAATATTATAGTAAGTTAGAAGGAATACATGCCGTGGGGGGAAAAAGAGAAGTGCAGGGCAAATGACGGAGAACTGGTCTTCTAAAAGATGGAGGTTACGCTGCAGTTTAAATACATTGGTCAGAGTTAATCACATGGAAAAGATAATAGTTCAAGACCTGAAAGAGATAATAGCATTTGCGAGTTTGGGGGAAAAGCATCACAGGCAAAGAGAATAGTCAATGCAGCAAGGTTGCCTGGGATGACCTGGGATCAGCAAGGAGCCGGGTGTGGGGTGGCACGTTGGAAGGACAGGAGGACAGTCACGGAGAAGAGGCCAGAGCCACCCTAGAGGCCAGGCCCTGGAGACCTTTAGATTATGGTGAGGGTGTGGCTTTGATTCTGCAGGAACTAGGGAGCCCCCGCAGGTTTTTCTCAGTAGAGCAAGGACCTGACCTGGCCTCCAATTTTAAAGGATCACTTTGGCTGTGGGAAGAGGGCAGGTAGAAGCAGGGAGCCTGTTCTGATAATCCAGGGGAGATGCTGGTGGCCTGAGACCAGGGGGCTAGCACAAGAGAGATGAGATGTGCTCGATTCTGCATATATTTATATATTTAGGAGACAGAGTCAATGGGTTTCTTGATGGATTAGATGCAGGGCATGTGAGGAAGAGGTGGAATAAGGATAAACCCAGATGATTTGGTAAAAACAACTGGAAGGAAAGAGTTACTGTCTACTCAAAAGGGAAGGCTAGTGGTAGAGATTGGTCAGAGGGTTCAGGGGAAAAAATCACCAATTCAGGGGTGGCCATGAGGCAAAGCATCAGGAAGGCAACTGGGTGCGTTTATGCAACAAGCATCAGTCAGCAGATTCACAGAAAGATGCTGTGTCTGACAAAATTACCATGTTTACCTGTTGAGGGCCTCTGGTTTCTTCAGCTGCATTTCATAAACAACCACAGAACAGGGAGGGCGAAGGTGAGGGGTGGGCAAGAAGCCTCTTCCAGGGTAAGAAACTTCTAGCTTTCCCCTTTGATTGATATTCTGCTCTCAGGGGGGGGAGGGCTTCATCAAACCCTCAATTGCTAGAACATTCTCTGAACACAGTAAGATATCCAGCAGATAACCTCTTTCTTTCTCCTGGCCTGATGACCACCTTTTATCTGCTCCTAGTGCCCGTGCATTGTTGGGTCCTTGTGGCAAACATCTTTCAGTGCCGTTTGTATTAATAACTCCTGTTCTCAACCCCCTGCTCTCTACACTCCTTCCCAGTGTGAAAATCAGGACCAAGACCTTGCAAAAACACTCGTGTAGCCCAACAAATTAAGGTTTATTCACTTCCGCCTCTAAGGGAGAACTACGACAGAACCATGGGGCATCTCAAAGGTACTGGGGGAGAAGGGGAGTCCAGAAAGCCTCCTGGGGGGCTACAGTGAGTCCTGGGGGGGTCCTGGCAGGTTCTGGTCAGAATCTGTAAACTAGGAGAGTTGCTGCAACAGGACAGCGAGACTTGTGAATCCACGCCCCCGTCGGTGGTTCTCACCCAGGACATGTGGATGGAAAAGCTCCTGTTTCAGACACTTGGAGCGTAAGTAGGTGGTGTTCACGGCTGGTTTGGGAAAATGTATCTATCTTGTGAGTAATACTGGGTTGTTGGAAAAGTCATGACGTATTTTTTCTATGTCATTCATTGCAAAACTGCGTCATGACTTTTCCGACACCCCAGTAGTAAAGCCTGTTTTGCTAGTTCTGATTTCCATATCAATCTTCAGACCACCCTCATAGCTTAGCTGCCTGAGAGAGAGGTTTCCTTTATCACAGGCAGGAGTAGCCAGGCGACCGTCCTGGCTAATGAGAGACAAGCCGAGTCCGCTGTGGTGTTCTTGAGACTTTATTTTCGGGTACGGATGCCACCCCTTCCCCTCCAACATCCCTGTTCAAATGCAGACACTGTGCCTGGGGCTGGATGGTCCAGAAAACCAGAGCAACGGACCCAGTCAGCAAGTACCTTCACTCCTTTCTGTGTGAAAAAAAGTAATCTTGTTTATTTACGCCACTGTGAGTCACGTCTTATTTTTCTTGGAGCCATAAGCACCTGTTCCTCTCCCATCTTCTCCCTCTAAAATCAACCGATGCCATCTTTTTACCAGAACACAGAGGAACAAATTCCCAAGTGTGTTACTGGCTTTGAAAGAAATGACACATATTTTAAGGATATATTACGTCGCCTGCCAGTGATGCCTTCTGGACATCGAAACTTGGGGACTTAAACGGCTATTTAAAGGCCAGAGCAAGTTAATGGTGTTCGAATCAGCATCTGGGAGAAACACTAGTAAAAGTGGTTCATTAGAATTATTATTTTCTTTAGCATTCCTGTCACCTCCCCTGTAAATATATGAAGAAACAAACCCAGGAAACATTCTAGATGTGCAGCGAGCAGAAAAGAAAGAGTAAATGTGTCTCAGCTCAACCACAGCCTCCAAAATTACCCCTTGAGAAACGGAATCCAACAAATCCTATTTCTCAGTTAGTAATTAAGCCCTCATTATGTTTTCAGATGGAAATGCATAAGCACAGACCCAGTTTTTACTTTTTAACTCAGTGCTTTCTTTTCAAGAATATCTACCCAGTTTGTTTGATTTTCTTTTTCCTTGAAAGAATAAGTATATATTAACGCGGGGGTGGCTGGGGGAGGATCACTATCAGCACTTGACTGTCCTAACACTTCCGGTTCCTCTTTGCTCTCAAAGGCCTCGCACTTTCAAACCAAATCCCCTTGGTTTCAGCCTGCTTTGCCAACATTCAGGCCACATGTCGATGAACTTTCTGTTCTAGTCCAGAGTCCAAAGTCGAACTCTCCCAGCCCCCACTCCCTGTGGAAAATGTCATCGATCCACTGAGTGGACAGCCGCAGCCTGAAGAAAACATAATAATGAAAAATAGAAACCGAAACTTTGACTTGAAATGCCTGAAACTTATTTCCACTGTAGAAAAGGGAAGGCCTGTGTCACAAACATGAATATTTCTGTGGTGACACTCTGTGCCAGCTCTCTCTCACCAGGATCTTGCTAACTGCAAACCTCCCCGCTCTGGGTCTGAGGCCTTGTCGTACTTTCCAGACTGACCACCCCCTTCCGTTCTTAGGAACTGTTCATCTCATTATTAGGCTGGTGTCAAACTGTGCTAGCTGTTCCGTTTCACTGAAAAACATTTTGTCTGTTACCATTAGAGTCTATGATAATTATGCAAAGCTGGTAAAGGAGGCAGAAAGGTTCTCCGATAAACATCTTGTTGTTCAGAACTGTGTGCCTGCTAAGTTCTGACATTGTGGTGACTCTGATGTCACCCAACCCCAATGCCGCTGAGGACAGGTTGTCTGCAACTCACCTTCTGAGAGCTGGAGAGAGCAAGCAGTTTCCCAGGTGTGAAGCTGGAGTCCTTTCGTGGAACAGCCTTCAAAAACAGGCTACGGAAAGAAGTGATTCCAGGCCCTCAAACGAGATCACCGGCCCAAAATAAACAAAGTTGAAAAAGACGAGTGGCATAATCCAGCTTTTCATTTTCTTATATGACAGTTCATATTACTTAGTCTCTTCACCTTATTCCCCATCTCGGGTCTCGTTGATTTTATATTGCAAATGGCTGTGTTCTTTCTTTCTTTCTCTGGACTGAGTTGAATTATTAGTAGACTTCTGGGAAGCTGTTTCCACATGCTAGATCTGACTCATTTCTAATAGTAGATGCATGGCTCTTTGTGTAAACTTTCTCGGTCTCCCATGCCAACACCAGACTCCTGTTTGATCTTTAACTCCATTGCCAGAGCCATTTGGTTTCTTTTAGAAGGGACCCAGAGAAGACTTCCTTGTGTATACTTAAATATTTTAGCCTTAATCATCTATCTAGTACCAAACCATCAGCTCAGTGACCCAAAAACTTCACACACCCAGGTGAACCATGTTCAGGTTGGCTGTCTCTCTGAAGTGATTTCAAAGTGGTTTTATTTTTAAGTATAAATAGAATACTAGAAAGACAAAATGTATTTTTAAAAAGAAAACACAGTAGTGAAATGCCAGAGAAAATAACTCTCCTAGGAAAAAAAGGAAAGAAAGAAGTTAAATTAACCATTTTAAGATTCAACAGCAGCCTTATTCTTCTTTGATGTATTGCATGTATTAAGACAAAAAAAACCTGTATTTGCTTTTGGCGTGGCATATAGCTGTGTTTCGACATTTAAATCCCAAGGAAGCCCTGGTGCATAAAAGTAACTTCAGAAAACAGTTATGTGTTTGAAGATAAGCAGGAAGGAACAAGGTAAATAATTTTAACATGTGGCTACATCAGCTACACAGAGATTTAAGTAAGTTTTATTTCTTGCTATTGATATTAGCTTACCTGAAAAATAAGAACAAAAACAAATAATTAAAGAACTCGTTTACAATATCTGCCTTAACAAATATTTTGTTCTTAAGATAATTGCTTTTATCAGTTACTTAGATATATTGCAAAAATTTTATTCAACTCCAAGAATTCTTTTAACTGCCCTTCTCCCATAAAACCAGCTTTATAGATTAATAGACACTTACCATTCCCTTTGGATAAAAGTGGGAACAAGTGGGCTACCATCTTTCGTCCGTCCATTGTATTCCCACATACGTTGTGTGGGAGTCAGCTGTCCATTTCCAAATACTTTTATAGAAGCCATACTTGTTACTGTAATAGCATAGTCTAATTAAATACTAAGTATATTTTCAAATGTATAGAGACAGAAAGAAATAGTGTCCATTAAAGCCAAAGTAAAGGTCTTAGAAAGACAAGTGGCCAAGGACAAACAAAACCATCAGTTTAGGAACGGACAAGAAAGTAGTAAAAATCTACAGATTCTTGGGTGCCTTAGTGTTCAGTGCATTTTAAGAAATTAAAACTGGAGATTGAGGGTGATATTTCCTGGATATGTCTCATCAGAAAGGCTAGCGAGGGCCGGGCGAGTGGCGCATTGGTTAAGAGCTGGTTTTGGGACGCCAGCGGCCCCGGTTCGGATCCCACATATGAGGGCCAGTGACACTGCCCTCTACAGCTAACAACATCTCCACCTGGAGCTGGGCTGTGCGAGCCCCGTGTAGGCTGCAGCCCCTGCTGCAGTGGGCTGCCATAGGCTGCAGTGAGTGGCCGGCAGCCAGTGTGAGCTGCCAATAGCCGCGGTGAGCGACCATCCAGAGGCCAGCGACCGATCTGCCTCATCCGGGAAGAGCGCAATGACGATACCAACCTGGGCCAGTGAAGCAACGTCCTCCACAACTAGACTGAAGAACAAAAAGACAGCAACTTGTCTGTTCCCCTCCCCCAATTCCCCAATAAAAAATTCTTTAAAAAAAAAAAAAGAAAAAGAAAGGCTAAGTCGTAGAGTTTCAATGGGCAGCCCAGAGCAGCTCCCTCTGGGAAGTGAGTCACTGAATTCACATGATGCAGGGTCTTATTCAGTTAAATTTAAATGGCTGAGGAGTGTACCCTTCTAATTTTTTTGGTTTTTTTGTTTGTTTTTTACTTCATTAAATGCAACATGTGTAAGACTTCTACAGTTCTGTAGTATGAAAAAAAGAAAGTAGAATTCACTTTTCTTTTGCTTTCTGCATCCACATAATAGAGGGAGAAGGAGAGGGAAGGAGGGAGGGAGGGAGCCAAGGAGGAGGGAATGAAAGGGAAGGGAAGGGAAGACTGTGAAAGCACGTTGCTCTCTGGTTTGTTGGTAGGGGCCGGTGTCTACTTTCATGAACATAGAAATCAGTAGAAATTAAAGAACAGTGTGTATCTATTATAGCAATGTAAAAATGACATTGTCTTTGAAAATTTTCCTTTGCTATTTAAATGATCTGTAATCTGAGAAAAATATAGAAGGAGTCATAGATTTCTCTGTGCCAGGAAAAACAGTTTGATTAAGACTTGGGACTTATCATTTTTGTTATATTTGTTCATTGATCAGAAGTACTTGCTCATCTTGTGGTTGTATTTCTGCTACCTAGAAACTAGTTCCCAGAGAGCAAACGAGTTTAGCTTTCTAGATAACATTGCTAAAATCCTACAAGTCTTCCATTGCCATATTAGGGAGAAAAGCTTCATTGTCTGTGTCTATAAATTCATTGAGGAACTTGTTAGAGACTGAATCTCATTTTGTTTACCACGTCCTACTTATACCAAAAAGAATGCAGCATAAGCAAGAGGGGGATACAGATGGAAGGGGTGGGGAATGACCATTTAAACCAGAGCAGAAAGGGTGTGTGTGTGTGTGTGTGTGTGTGTGTGTGTGTGTGTTGGGGGAGTGGGGAAGCGGGTGTCACAGAAATGTTGGAAAGACACGTTATTCATTTATTTATCCACCCATCCCATAATCATTCAGTGATTACCTACCACATGCCAAGGAGAGTGTTAACCTTGGTTTTCACATTTTCTGCATCGGTGTTGTCCAAAAGTGAGTTAAAAGATCCATGCAACTTCTGATAAGACTCAGTAAATTGTCCTTTAGAATTGTTTTATTTCGGAGACAAGGAGGATTCCCAGAAGGCCTGTGAAACTGGCAGCATTCTGAAATTCTCAGTTCCTTTTAATTAGTTACATGTTTCCTTAAGCCCTAAAACTTCTTGCAGTACCCTCTCCAGAGACTGTCTTTACAGACTTAGAAGCCAGATGTGTTAGTTTTTTCCTGGAATATTAATTCCCTATTCATTAAAAATAAAATTAAAAGTATTCAATGAAAAAAAAAAGAGGCCTAAATTCAGTGGGCAATATTTAGTTGAGTGCAAGTTCAAACTTCCTGTTTCAAAGATTATCGTCTTCCATTACAATACCTGTCAGCCATACAAATGTATAAGCCAACACTCCTAAAATGAAAGGTTAGGTCTCAATTAGAAATTGCTTTCAGCTGCTAGGAACAATGATCCAATTACAGCTGCTTAGATAAATCTGAAATTTCTTATTTCACATGCAAGATGTCTGAAATAGACAATCCAAAGCTTGTGTGGTAACTCTAGAAAGCAATCCGGGATCCAGACTCTACCGTTTTGCTTTGGTTTCCATACCCCCAGTCACAGAATGTCTGCCAGAACTCCAGTTTCATCTGCTTTTCCTAAGAAAACTAGGAGGGCTCACCTCCCCTTTTAATAAGTCTTTCCATTAGTTCCATGCAACACTTTCACTTACATTTCTCTCATTGGTCAGATGTAGTCATGGCTACAGCAAATTCCAAGACACACTGGGAATGGTAGTCTCTTATTTTAGGTGGTAATGTGCCTGCTAAAACTTGGGGCTTTGTCACTGCAGTGGAAGAGGAAAATTTGTAATGGAGTAGTAGTCGATAGCCCAGTTGATATCTCTAAAAGATTAAAAAATTAAAAATTATACTTCCAGAAAAAAATATCTGATGCATTTGTACAATTTATTCAAGTTACATATTGTATATTTTTCCTCCAACTATTCAAAAATAAATACATTTATCAAGCTTTAGTCTTTGGCAACAGACATTTTGGTGTATTCAGGGTGAATACGATGCAGCCTCTCTCGGAGGGTTTTATAATAAAATGGTACAGGTGGGCATATACTCTAGTTTTTATAGGGATCATGTAAACTTCTACTTGAAATTCAGTAACTTCTTATTGCCCTAGGAAAGAGGCCCAGATCCTTAAAAGTGGTATATAAGGCTCTCTGGCTGGGTCCTTGCCTTCTCTCCAGCTAAATATCCACCTTTCTCCTCCACACGTTCGGGCCACACTGCCTTCAGCCAGGGCGTGGGGTGTCCCCTCAGGGGCCCCTGCCTGCTCTGTGCTGTGCGTATGAAGTTGTACTTGTCCCTCACCTTCTTACCTTTCAGATCAGTTCAAAGGGAACTTCTTCTAGATGCCATCCCAGACTCTCTAAACCCAGGTCAGATTCTTTTAAACTTATTTATAATCCCACATTCCAGACTGATTACATCACTTGCTCCTCTTCTAGACTTTCAGCTTTGTAAGAACAGACCTGAGTTTGCCCCATTCTGACTGCAGTGCCTAGCACGGTGCCTGACATACAATATGCTCTCAATACATATTTATGGGGAGAATGAATGAATACAATAGTAACATCCACACAGAAAGGCTAGAAAAATACAAAGAAGGAGATGAATAACTCCAGATGGAATTCAGCAATGCTTTATGGAAGGAATGGGATTATAACTGATCCTTCCAGGACAGAAAAGCTCTCATCAGATGATAAAGACACAAGGCTATCTTGGGAAAATGGACAGTTTAACCAAGATGTGTGACATGACTGAAGTAGTTGCCACATATTCTCAGGATGCCTAAAAAACATTAAGAATGTGTGCTTTCGTCCATAATCTAGAGAAGCCATTAACTACTGGAATATATGCATGGGCTTATTTTTAACTGTATACATTCCAGAGGAATTGAACCATCAGATTTCATCCATTAGAAGGAAGGCTCACTTCAACTCATTCATTCCTAAAATTCTTCCACCTCTTTCTTTCCCACCCACTCTCTTTGCATCAGTAATCAGAAGATCCTAGAACTAGATACATCCGGAAAGTGTTTCTATTTTTAAAAAAATGGTTTAGAGTTATAGAATATTTTGAATTCTTCTCTTTTATTGTACCAAATGTTTAAATAGAATAGGAAAACAACCAGATTTCTGTTGGTATGTTTGCTGTAGAATGCTTTCTTCATGGAGAAACTAGATTTTGTAGTCATGAGTGCACAGAAGTTATGGGAGAAAATTGTTCAAGGTGAAAAGGAGTAAGTTCAAAGGCACAGTTCCCAAAGAGAGCAGTCTATAAGAGCTCCTGGAAAGGTAGATGGGAATGCTATAGCATGGCTAATACAGATAGGTATAAAAATTAAATCCAAAAGTTATTTCCAGGGTAAATCAATATCTGTACCAAGAGGAGCACTTTTAATAAAAGGGAAGAATGACAGAGTGATTGGCTGGAGACGCGACCTCATGATGATCATGAATATGAACACGGGTGGAGAGGGAAGAGTAGGAGGAATATTCTTTTATGGAGAGTGAGTGTTTTAGTCCTGCCCTTCTCAACTTTTTACATGCATATGAATCACCTGGGATCTTGTTAACAGATGGACTCTATTCAGTGGGTCTGTAATGAAGATGGAGTTTCTATGTTTCTCACAAGCTCCGAGATGATGCTGACGCTGCTGGTTCATGGCCACACCTTGAGTGGAGCTCTGCATCTTGGCTCCCAGGTGCGTGGGGAAAGCAGTTCAGGCAGTAAGAGAGAAGGCTGGTGATGTGGACCTTGGAAGTGCTGCGGTTCATAAAAAAGGAAAACCTATTTTCTTTATCTTTTCCAGGGAAAATAAATCTAAATTTAGGGTTTCTAAATACTTCTTAGCTGATTCATCCCTAGATTCTGTATCAGCAACTATGTCTTAATTTGGCCCATTCACTGCAGGAAAACTGCACAAGTCAGGCGTTTGCTTATAAACCATCTAAGGGGGTAAAAAAAAGTTAGGTAAAAACTCTGGTGAATTTAAGTAGCAATGCCATTTTCTAGCTGAGAATTGATGAAAGGCAGGACCCAAGATGGGCAAAGAAAAGCCAAGGTCTGTCAATTCTCACCAGAATGCAATGTTCCCAGCTTCCCCTTGATCATCTAGAATATGTCTCCATGACCCTGCATCTTTATGTGCTCTTCTCAAAACTTAGTTTCATGTGGGAGCATCCAATGTATTATGCTGACATTTCTTACATGAAGGATGGGGGAAATGTATAGAAATTCCAAAGTAGGTGTCATAACAGTAAGATGACCATATAATTTGCCAGAGAACTGTGCTGCTTTTGAGAATAGAAGTATAACGGGCTTGACTGATTCTATACCGAACAAGCCGAGATGCACAGGTGTGCAAGTCGCTGAGACAGGTTTAAGGCACAAGTTCATGGATCTTCACCCAAAGGCACTGCATTAACACATCAGAGCTATCACGCACTCATGTTTCCCTTTTAATCCCCAAACCAACTGGATGGCTCTGCATATAGTTTTTGTATTCTCCAAAATTCTGTAATGGGTATGCATTGCTAGCTTTCCCAGTAACCCATTTCCTATGGGTGCTCTCATCCCATCACTTCTCAACAGGCTCTGGTTTCTGTTTGGGTTCAGAGAAGTTAGTCTGTACAGAGTTACAAGCCCTGGCCACTGAGGCATGTGATCAAGGGGAACCCCACTGTGAAAACATCTGGGATCATGAGCCCAGCAGCCTTAGACTGAGAAGCTTTGGAAAGACAGAAATAAGCCAGAATCGTGCCGACTCAGCTGATCCCCTTGATCAAGCTTACACCCCACTCCATACTTTTCATTTATTTGAACCAATGCGTTTCCTTTTTTGTGAAGGCAGACTCAGTTGTCTTTTCTGTTATTTACACCTAATACCTTCCAAACGAATGCAAGTTCAATATTCACAGTGCCCCATATTTGGCCCCAGAATGCCCTCTATTAGGACCTTTCTTTTAACCACCATTGCTAGTGGGCCAAGTGTTTTTGTATTTCTTCAAATTCTAGAAAAGAAATTTGTTGGGTCAGTTTATCTTTTTTTACCAGGTCTTCATCAAAAGTTGCTGTGAATGTATGGTTTGGCTCCCCCTATGTCACAGGGGGCTGACTGCGAGGGCTGCTGTCCCCTCTCAGACCTGTGTCAGTTCATCTTCCATCACAATACCAGTAGGACAGTTATGGGGGCATCTGTATAAGATGCATTTCTATACTCCATAATAATTATCATTCTTGCTTTTTTACCATAGCCCTTGAATTACTGTTAAGTATTCCAGAAATACTATAGAAAGATTTAGGAGTATTACAACTCATTTTGACATTTTAGAAAATACCTACAAAGAAAAAGTTGAATTTGGAAAACGTCTCTTCCCTTTCTGTTTTACTGTTTCCTTTTGCAATGTCATTATCATTAAATGGAACAGTTATATGGTGATGGTGAGTTTAAATGAATCAAAATTATTGCTCCTTAAAAGGAGCACCAAAATTTTGTAAGATAACAATGCCTACTAATAATTAAAGTTAAGGAGCCCTGAGCCAGAAAAACGATGAGACTTTGGTTAAGTGATGCAAAAGTGTATTAAACATTCAAGATTAATTAAAATCTAAGAAAATATTTTTAAGGGTGCCATTTAAAGTTTGCATAAAAGTTAATGCATTTATTATGAAATCAAACTGGTTTGATGATTAAGGGAAGCCAATTAGTAACAGTGCAATAAGAGTTAATTTATGCTGCTCTCCGTAGATTTTGTTTGTTTTGTAAAAGTCACTTAAAACTGCATCATAATTACATGCCAATACCCACAGTTTTGCAAGGCATAATTCTTTGGTATTCATTTTCTAAAACTAGTAATATTCCTGCCAAACCCCATGTCGTGATGGTTTCCACAATGAAAATGTCCCTGGTGGGAAGTTAGAAAAGTTGATTTCTTTTGGTAAAAAGAAGGAAAAACACATCCTTTATGGCATGAGAGGTTCCTGCTGTAGGAATGCGTGGTTAAAGAACAACCCATCTGTGGCACTAACACTAAGAAAGCTCTGGGTCTAACTTCCAAAACTGACCTGTGGCCTCCACTTCAGAATATATGACCTGGGGATCCCTTTTCTCCTATAGACTGTATAGCTGCTAATGAAGTGAGCTAAGAAAGTCATGTTTCTTAGCCCTTGTCCATCAGATACAGTTTGTTATTTTTAGGGCCATCCCCAAGTGGGACAATGTTTTCCTTGGGCTCTAACATAAAGTTACAAATGCATTTCCCCATAATAACAATAGTCTAAAAGTTAGGAGTAGTGGCTGATCATTAGGATTAAGCTTTGTGAGCTGGCCTGGGAAACAAGCTCGCTTACAGCATATTTTTATACCAAAGGGGAAAAAGTAGTCTGAATTTCAAACAGTTGACTGCCAAATGGATTTTTGCAATGTCATTTGTTAATAGCAGCATAAGACATTCAAAGGACAGAAGTCACTTCTCTAGAAAAGAAAGTGGGACAAATTACCAACTGTCTACTTTGTTACAAGTTGGGCTAGACCCTAAAGGAAAGTAAACAGCTGTAGGTACTGCCTCCAAATCTGGGAGTGCACCAGCCTTATTCCCACTGGGAATACACAACCCTCCCCTTGGCTGTCGTGCCTCTTGTGTTTGAGAGAGCATCAAAATTCAGTTAAACTGCATGGCAAAATTACTCATTATTAAGTGGGCTCAGGAATACCATAATTCAAAGCATGTTTCCTGAAGATAAAACACACTTAGCCCACGAAGGAAACATTTCCCTCCACACCGGCGTTACAGAAACTTTCCAGCAGCTTTCAGACATTGAGTTCGTAACCACCTTATAAAAGGAGATGTGAGCAACTAAATAAATAACCATTCCGATAAACAGATTTGGAATGAGTGTTTGTTTCCCACGGAGGAGAGGTTTTGTCCTACAGTCTTCACTGTACCCCCCGCCTGCCTTGCCATCTCCCAGCCTGCAGGCAGATTCCCTGCAGTTCACCTTCTGCAGATTGCAAAGCTTTCAGAGGTAAGTGTGGCACCCCGGGAGTGCCCTGCTGGCCCCGAACCAAGGCCTCCCCCGCGCCCCCCCCCCCCCACGGCTCCCTCTTGGCAGCACTTTCAGCTGTGCAGGCCCCATAGATGCAGGCTAGTGCCCAGGGGTATGGGGAGAAATTCTACCCTGCTGTTTGTTTGGAATATTAAAAAGAGAAAAAAATAGGACACACACACACACACACACACACACACACACACACCAAAACCCCAAGCACTATGTTCTACATCATAACACACTGTCTGGCAGGATGACTCGTTTTTATTTAATGACTTTATTTATAAACTGTCTCTTTCCAATGAAGATTGAAACCGGGGGGTGGGGGCCCAAGGGAAAAAAAGAGAAGGCACAAGAAAATACATTGCCTGTGCCTGAGCTGGAAATTTGGCTTGATGTTTCTTGGAATCTTATTATATCTTTTGGAAATTCAGGATTAGCCCACATACCCCATGGAGTTTCCCCATCAGATTGTCTACCACCATTTTTGTGGTTATTGGCTTAGAATCTTGCTAATATTACTGTGTCACATTCAAAGAGAATTCTTCTTCATCTGGGCTGAGACATGAGCCAAGGAGCATATGAGCCTGTAGGATGTATCCAGAGAAGAAAGTCTAGAAAACTCTATGTAGTCCCTCCAAAATACCATCCTGATGTCTTGTGTGCTCTGTCTCTCTTTTGAGTCTTTGCTTTTCTACTTGCTTTGTCAGGTAGAAACTGACAGAAGGAGTCAGTGTTCCTTTACTATCCAGTCGTCTTATCAAATAAACCTTAGAGGGCCGGCCGAGTGGCGTGGTGGTTAAGCGCTGGTTTGGGAAGCCAGCGGCCCCGGTTCGGGTCCCACATGTGAGGGCCAGTGACACTGCCCTAAAATAAATAAATAAATAAATAAATACACAGCATACAAACCTTAGAAACAGAGGTTCTTCTGATACAAAAAGGTACACATTAACCTTTGTGAATAATCTCAATATAAACTATTGGGACAAGAAAAAACAAAAAAATCCCACTAAACTAAACTTGCTA
The DNA here is from genome assembly GCA_033961575.1 of Aselliscus stoliczkanus. NCBI lineage: Eukaryota > Metazoa > Chordata > Mammalia > Chiroptera > Hipposideridae > Aselliscus > Aselliscus stoliczkanus. Next base: position 87,973,436 of record CM066740.1, read on the forward strand.
ATGGCATAAAATTATAAGTTGTAGCATTTACCAAGTGCATATTACTAGAAATCAAGAATCTGCACTTGCTATTGAATATTTAAGTCCAGTATAGTGGGAGGACAGTATGTCAAAATGTTACTTCTATTGAAGTTTTAAAGAAAAAAGTTTAAAAAAAAAATGAGCAGTGCCAGCTCATTCTAAAGTATTGAATATAATTTTTTTAAAAGTATCCTTTGATGCTCTGAAGACAAAATGACCAAAGTACATGTTAAATAGCAGAATTTGTGACATTAAAGTGAATTATTTTCATTAAGCGTTACAGTAGTAGTCAAAGGAATGAAACAAGAGCAAAATAGAGTTAGAAATAGGGTGGTGTGTTCAATATTGCTCCCTGAGTTTTCCAGAGAATTGATTTATTCATTCAGCAATATTCATTGAGGGCCAAAAGAGTCGCTGTGGTATTCATTTTTATATAGCTCAAGATGTTTACATTTTTTTCCAGTTTTATTAAGATATGACTGATAAATAAAATGGTAATATATTGAAAGTATACAATGTGATTGGATATACATTGTGAAGGTATTCTCATGATCAAGTTAATTGACAGACCCATCACCTCACATAGTTACTAACCTTTGTGTGTGTGTGTGTGTTTGTGTGTGTGTGTGTGAGAAAGCTTAAGATGAACTCCTTAGCAAATTTCAAGTATACAGTACAGAATTATTGATGAGTGGCACCAAGCTGTACACTAGATCAGAACTTAATCATCTTGTCACTGTGGCCCCCAGCAACCAACATTCTACTCTCTGTCTCTGTGAGTTTGGCTTTTTTTTTTTTTTGATTCCACATATAAGTGATACAGTATTTGTCTTCCTCTGGCTGGCTGGCTTATTTCACTTAGCATGATGTCCTCTGGGTTGTCACAGTGGCAGGATTTCCTTCTTTTATAAGGCTGAATAGTATTTTTGTATGTGTGTGTATGTGTGTGTGTGTGTGTGTGTGTGTGTGTTTATTCATCCATTAACAGACGCTTAGGTTGTTTTCATATTTTTTTTTTTGAGGGCAGTGTCACTGGCCCTCATATGTGGGACCCGAACCGAGCCGCTGGCGTCCCAAGCCAGCTCTTAACCACCGTGCCACTTGGCCGGCCCTTGTTGTTTTCATGTCTTGACCACTGTGCATAATGCTGCAAGGAAGGATGTTTGTGTTTATAACCTCGTTCTGTCACTTCATGCCACGTTGGTATCAGGGACATAGGAATGAATGTTGAAATTCCTCAAAAAAATTATTTAAATGGATACATTTTAAAAGAATTTTGAAACATTAATATCATCTTTATTTTCTAAATATATTTTACATTGCATATGATTGACAGGAGGGAATATTTGTTTTGAGTTTTACTCTCCTCTAATAAATATTAATATTATGAAAAATCCCTGAGAGCAACCAAAAATTCTACCTGCAAAACTCAGTTGTGGACAGGAGTTTGTAGGTGAGTGCTCTGAAATTGTGTCAATATTTGTAACCTAGTCCCCTGAGAACACATATGCATGACAAAGGGATAGGTTAGTTTCTCTCCAATGGAGGATCCGAATACAGCCATCACTGATAATAATAGTGGAAGCTGCAACAAAAAATCTTGTCCCTCTACACAAATCTCTACTCAAAGCATTTGGTTTTGATCTTTATGAATTATGTATTATCACTGTTTTAAATTAAGCTATTTCTGCCTTATTGTTGGTTTACTAGATAACAAATGAGTAGGTGTTTTGAAAAAGCAATGTTTAGTAAATCATGTAAAATGTAATTTTAAAAGTTCATTTCCACTGAGATGCTTTTCCAATATCAATGTTTCTGTAAATAGCTCATCCATGTGTATACAAAAATGGTAAAATGAGAGAAATTGGATATATTGCTGTGATATAATTTGATAGAGAAATATTAATAGATGGTAGACATTGAGGTTTCTTTTCTATATAAAAATGTTACATTGGAAGATTACCAGCATTTCTGTTCATTTAAATTATAGTTACAACATCTATCCTTCTGTTTAAAATTATTCAGGTATAAATCATAGTATATTTATCCATATCATCTAAGTTACATAGTTAAAATATGTGTATATCTGATATGTCCTAGTGTACGTGTCTTTATGTGTGTGTGTGTGTGTGTATATATATATGTATATGCATATATACACATATACAGATATATATACCACTGATTATATATAATCACATAGTCACATATACTTATATATATTACTGATTATATACACATGCATAATATACTGATTATATGTATATATCTGATTATATCTATCATATAGACATATAGAGATATATAATACAGACATTATCAGTACTATTCCAGTACCCTGAAGTGTCTGTTTCCTGCCAGCATCCTGAATTTATAATCATTCCACATTAAAGCAAACAAGCACATATCTCATTTCAGGGGTGTTAGACCTTGACACGTGCAATCTCTTCAACTAAAACAAACTGAAGGGATGGTTCATCAGGATCGCTGACACTGACTCCATCTAAGCAGGAAATAAATAGTCACAGATCATTAAGTAAACTTAATTGTGTTTGAACGTGGAATGCCTTCTTCACGTAGAGGATCAGCCGCCAGTTCACAGAAATGGATGTGGCCACATCAGAATTACCTCCCGTAGCATCGTATCTGAAGTAACTGCAGTGTCTCAAAACATTTTAAATATGTGGATATATATATATTTTTATACACTCACAAAAAGACTTTTACTGTTGCTTTGGAACAGAGTTTTCTGATTGTAAATATCTAGTGCCAATTTTTACATGTGACATTACTGTATACGTGTCTGCTAAAAGAAAAGTCATAATTTCAACTCTTTTTTGTTAGAAACCATTTATAGATAAGGATCAGTCATGGGATGCAAAGGCTTGGATTGAATAGGGGTTTCGCAGGCTTTAAAGGCAGGTCACCAATAGGCTCCAGGCGTCCTATGTGACAGGCTGATATATATATATTTTTTAACTAACGACCTCTTCTAATTCCAAGACATATGCTGCAAAACAAAAGGCATGCTCCGACCACCTTTAAGATCCTTTTCCCAATTCCCTAGGTTTTGTGAAATGCCTGTGGCTGTTATGAAAGTGATGGAATTTAATTTATAGGAGTATCTTACTAAGTTAGCCCAGCTAGAATGATATTCATTGCAAAAACCATGTAACTTACATGCCCAAAGAAAAATCTGATCAACATGCTTAGTATACTGACCATACCTTTCATAATCTTAATAATTGTAGAAAAAACACAATTAACATTTTCAAAGTGGTTCCAAAACCATGTTTTTCCATTGTGTGTACATGTAATAAATAAGCAATTCCCTAAACCCTCCCTCAGCCCACTGCCCCAATGTCGAAGCTCATTGTATCACCGTCTACCTTTCTCACTCTGGCTGTTGACAGACCTTGGGCCCCTTTCCCTCTTCATCTTTGCAGATTTGAGCACCTGGATCACTCCCACATGCTCCAGTAACTCTCCTGTCCTGTTCTTCAGGGATCTCTATACCTGTGCCCCATTCTATCCATATCCCTATTTCTTAATCATCGGACCTACTCTCCGTCCTCCACGGACATGATCCTTTAGCATATCATGGCCATTCACTTCCCAGGTGGATCCTTTAGCATATCACGGCCATTCACTTCTCATCGCTGGACATCAGCAGTGACTACAGCCACTCCATAATTCCAGTTCTCTTCCTCTCCCGTTCCCTAAATGAAACACACTGAAAATACACTTTCCCTGCACTTTCTTCCCTGGTGCCTGCACCACCCTCCCACCTGGTTTCACTTCCATGTCTTTGCATCCTAACGGATCCCTGGTAATGACCCTCAGTGTCTTGTGCCTCTCTCCTTCCCTTGTATTTATAGAAACATGCCAGTGCCCGTTAAATACAACTCTCCTCGCACTTCAAATCTCCCCAGAGGGCAGAATGTGGCCGGAAAAACAGCCGTCTCATGGCTCTGTGTTCCTTCCATCTGCTCTCGACTCACAAACACACCTCTAGGTCAGTCTGTCCTCTCTGTGCGGCCTTAGACCCTACACCTGACTGCCTCTTCACCATCCTCACCGTCTGAACAGACATCTCAAACTCTTTGTGTTCAACACCAAACTAGTCATCAGAAACAAATGTTCCTCTCGCAGTTTTCTCCATCAGAGCAAATGTCAGTTCCATTCATCTATGTGCTCTGGCCAAACATCTGAGACCATCTTTGACTCTTCCTCCTATCCCTCACTTCCCAAATCCAACCAGTCAGCAAACACTCTACCCTCAGTGTATACCCTGAACCCAACTATTTCACCAGCAACCCACCCCTTGGGCCATTCATTGTATAGATGCTGCAGTAACTGCAACTAATCAGCACAGCACCCAGGGTGACGCGTGTAAATGAGATATCTTCTTCGTATTTATTGTAAAAGCCAAAGGCTTTGGAAGTGGAGTGTTTATGTATAAATCACTGCTTTTGTTTACAGATGAGGAAAATAATGCATACATTCCAACTCTGTGAAAAAACTCTGTAATCCTTCTTATTCGTTCCATGCAACAACTATTCCCTTTAAATAATCACTGTCAGGGTCAGGATTAGGCAGAGAATGTACTAAGAACAGAAAGGATCTAAGTCGTGTTTGCAATATTATTAGAGTTATTTATTTACAATATCTCTTCTGGTGGTAAAGAAAGAGAGCTGCTTCACGTATAAATAGTTGAAATATTATTATGAAAACTTCCTATCACAAAGCTCTAGATCCATCGATCCTTTGAGGACTCCTGTCCTAACTCATTTAACTCTCCCGAAAGGGTCCAGAACCCAGAGACAAAATGTCCCATGAATATCACAAGATGCTTTCTGATCTGAATAACCAGCCCCAATCAGCTGTCATCTGTTGGCTTTCTATCCCATTGTCCAAACCACCGCTGTGGAATTTAACATGCAGATGCACTGCCTACCTTCTGGATCTTTCTCTGACAGAAATTCTTCAGTTTGTACAGTTGATTCCAATGTATCTGTTGACCACTTGTTCCCTATGCCCACGGAAGGGTAATTGGCACATGAAATTAACCCCTTCCGTATTCATTTCATGTGTGAGTTTCTTATCGGCATTGTTCATAGAGGAGACATTTTCCTATTGAATTGGCCATCGCTTGATTTTGTTCCAGCCTTGCAGGATGAACAAGGTATTTCCAACTGACTCTTATAACGCATCTGTTATTTATTCCAACATTAGCTCTCTGTCAGCCACAACTGATCTCACAGATTCATTGCACACAAATTTTCAAACATCTAACAGTTAAGTATCGTGACTCATCGCTTCTGCATCTTCCCCCTCTACCATAACCTCTCGCCAGTCATGTTTGTAACTCGGTACAGTAAAGACATATTTCATAGAGGCAACTTTGTGTGTAATGAATCTGTGAGATCAGTTGCACCCGATGGAGGGTTAAGCATAACCATATCTCAAAAACACCAGTGTTGACTTCACATGTGAATGTATGAACTTCTAATATCATATAGGGTTGTCAGAAAAGTCACGACACATTTTTGCAACAAAAAACATAGAAAAAAATATGTCACGACTTTTCCAACAACCTAATAGAATTCATATACGGACATATTATATATAGTTATATGCCATTTTCTATTACCTTAAGATTAAGGATGGAAAATGAGTGATTCAGGAGTGGTGGTAGTATTCTGAGTCCCTATGCCAATAGACAGGCCTCTGTGTCAGCCAGCCATGGGGCTGGGTGTGCAAAAATGAACGTACAGTCATGCCTTTTTGCTTTTAAGCCAGTCGAGTGTGCTTAAAAATAAATCCTAAATAATTAGACAGCTCATTTGTAAATACTTATCATTCCATTTTTCTTTGTGGAGTTGCTTTAGCGTTCCTATAACTCTGGTATTAAAAATTAAAGCCCCGCCAACTGAGTGCCCCCTTGAGTGGTGGTGGGGGGTGTGGGTATGATGGGCATAAGTAAACATGTGTCACTGAACATAATCATTATAAAGTTCGTCAGCATGATTTCTCTGACCAGGCATCCCAGAGACTCTACTTGAAGCTTCCGGTCAGCTCCAATCAAAATGTCTAGCGGCCCTTTTCCACCAAACAAATGGCTCCTTCTATTCCCATTGTAGAACTTTTCATTTGTTCCAAAGCAACCTGCACATCTAGCCCCACCAACCCAAGTCGCCTCCTTTCCTTAACATCATGGTGAGAACAGACGGTGTTCAGAGCAGCGATGTCCCCAAGGCAGAGCACCTGCGCCTGAGGCCCTGTGGCATTTGCAGTTCGCAGAATGCCTGCCTTCCAGTTAATGTGTCACGTTTTAGAAGTCTGAGAAGAGTCTTCTTTGTTTACCACTATATCTTCAGTGGCTAGCCCAGAAAAAAATCTCCCGATAGATTTTTATTAGATAAATGAAAAATTTTGTTAAATGAAAGAGTGGATGAAGTATTCTATCCTCATCCTTTAAATATCAGTAATATTAAATCATCACAAATAGATGGGACGCCAAGCAATTTGTGATAAGTGACCCCAAAAAAATCTCAAGAGGAGACAGAAACCAATTGTAATTGAAGTGTCTGCAAAGGTTTTATAGAATATGAGTTCTTTCAAAAGACAAAGGTAAAGTAAGCGAATATGGACAAAATGATTCCAATCAGAACAAATACAGGCAAAGGTGACTGAGTGGGAAGAATGCAGAGCATGTTGGAGAAAGTTGGACAATAGTTTGGCAAAAATGCAGAAATGAGAGCATCAGGCCCGCATTATGGATGGTTGAAGGCTAAGGCAGAGATCAGATATTTCCCCGGGTAGGGAACCAATAGACAAAAACAGCCCAGCATCTATGAAGTGCATAATGTTCACATTGAGAACACACAGACTTGAATGGCAGTCATGATAAAGTGCATGAGAAGAAGTGCTGATGGGAAATAGACATCTTCCTGGGACGCTTTCACTAGCCACAAAGACAGATACGTGCCCTCTCTGCCCGCACTTCAGTTTCCTGAAGGGCCCCAGGCAACTAGCCTTTATCTTTCCCCTGCTGCAGGGAGAGAGTGAAGTGAAAAACCACATCAAAGGATATCACAGCCCAGTTGTTTTGTTGGCGGTGGCTTTCAATTTGTACAGGCAAACATAAAAGCATAATTCTTAGACGAGACCGGTGAGAGAGAGGCCATAAGACAGGGAATATCTGGCATATTGTAAAATTTCAGATTGCAGCTGAATAAAAAGTACTTAGTAAAATTCATTTTCAAACAGAAACATTTGAACTGAAAAAAATAGTACAAATAAATCAAAGACTGATTTAATGGGCTCCCATTCAAAGAAATACTCAACAGTAACAATTCAGCTTCGTTTGTCATTTGACAAATGGTGAACTGGGGAAAGCAAAGCAACCAAGTAGACCTCCAGTTTATTGTGTGTGTGAAGACTTTCTGGAATGTTCTAGCCTGCAGTGGGCCCTCAGGGCTTCACCTAAGAGTTGAGCCTTTTAACCTACTCAATATTGCTAAATGACTTTACTCATTAACTTTACTGCATAATTTTATATTTAATAATACAACTGTTCTGCGTCGCTATTTGGTATCTTATTTTTAAAACCAGCTAGCATCAAGTGAGGATCCTAGTTTACATTTTTCTTGAATCTTATACTTCTCATTTGATGAATAAAGTTGCGCTCTAATTAGCATTATATAAATTTCATGGAATTGAATTTGCCATCTTCTTGTATTCCAGAATGGAGGGTTCAATTTATAGCAGACCTTTTATTCTTCTGTGTGTGTTTATTAAAGAATAGTTGGCATACAATATTATATAATATCATATTGTATGTGTACAATATTATATAATATCATATTGTATGTGTAAAACATAGTAATTCAACATTTGTATATCTTACAACATGCCCTACGCCAAGTCCAGTAATCATCTGTCCGCTTGCAAACTCATCACAATATTACTGACTATATTCCCTTTCCCCTTTTCGTCCATCCCTCCACCTCCCTCCCCTCTGGCCACCATTAATTTGTCCTTTGTTTCTATGAGTCTGTTTTTGGTTTGTTTGTTTGTTTTGTTGTGTTTTAACTCCACATATAAGCGAAATCATGTGACATTTGCCTTTCTCTGACCTTTCTTTTGGAACTCAATTGTAATTTATTATTGCTCAGTTTGTTTTATAATTCTGTGCTAGCTGACACTTTCTCTTATATAGGATTCTAGAGTCCACTTAAGGGTTGAATTCTTTGTCTTTTGGACTGCCAATGTTCACTTAAAACATAGATTTATACTCTAAAAAGTAAAGGATAGGAGGGAGAGTTTTATTTCTTATTTATGTACTGTCTGCTCTTCTAAGGTTGTGTTTGATTTGACCTTGTTATATGCATTAGAGGTGAGAGTGGGGAATGCATACCTGGAATCAGAAGACTGATTCTATTTATTCTTGTGTTTCTAGCCCATGTTATTCCCAGTTGTATTTTGAGCCAAGTACAGTTATTTCTTTCAGGAAACATTTTGACAAATGCATCTTATATTTAATTGAATGAGAAAAATGAAGGAAAAAATGTTCTACCTTCAATGAGGTCACAGTCTGAGAAGAGATTCAATAATTACCCAGTTAATTAGCTTGTTTATAAAATGGAGCCTTCCAGTTAGCAGAATTCCTGTTTAACTGGATTTTCTAATTAACTCAGGATTAACCCATCTGTTCAGTGAAGCTGCTTAGAATAAAGAAGCCTGTATTCTAAAGGGTTATTCTCAGAGGTACAAGTACATGCAGATATAAATATGAGTCGATAGTTCAAGGGATAATTTTAGAGAGGCACCATTTTGCCAACACGAGATAGCAATCTCCTGGGGACACAGTTACAAGAAAAAGAAAAAGTAAAGCTTGTCTCCTAGGCAAACACTTTTCAGTCATCTCCCGAGAAACAGGCACTGGGCACCCATGTTCTACACATGACTTGACCACACCCAGGAGCAGCTCCCTGTGTGTGATGAAGGAATTAAGCATCACAGTGCACTGTGGGGGGAGCTACTTGGCATGGAGGAGGGAGTATCTCCTCCCACCTGAGGCTGCAGGGAGCGGTTCCCAGAGGTCATGGAGTGGGCAGGATATTTCAGATGAAGGGAAGCCCATGAGCAGCCAATTAGGGCCAGTGGTGGCCATTTTTCTGCCTGGCTTCTGGAATTCTGATGAGGTTGGGTTTGAACAACCAAAAAGGTGATCATTTAGGCTGCTATCACAAAATAGCATAGATGGAATAGCTTATAAACAACAAACATTTATTCCTCACAGTTCTAGAGTCTGGGAAACTCAAGACCCAAGTGCTGGCCAGTTTGGTGTCTGGTGAGAGCTTGCTTTCTGGGCAGCCATCTTTTCCCTGTATCCTCACACGGCAGAAGGGAGCTTGCCTGGGTCTGTTTGTAAAAGGGGACTAATTCCATTTGTGAGGATGGCACCCTCAAATCTCATCACTTCTGTACTGCCATTACCTTGGGGGTTAGGGTGTCAGCATATGAATTTTGGGGAACACAAATATTCCAATCATAGCAGATAGTGTTATTGGCCCTTTCTCATTCTATTTTTTGGGGGGGCAATACATATTTATTGCTCTAAGAATATGCCACAACTTGTGTATCAATTTCATGTAAACCAGTCAATAAAGATATTTATTAATACTTTTCTGTTACAGTGGAGGTGATTTCCCTCAGTTCTGAGGCCAAAGCCTCTCTCTCTTTTGGACTCTATCCCCTTATGCCTCCAGAGAAATTTCACACTCTAAACTTTTCCTTTTCTCCCCTATATACTGCACTGCTAGCTTCTAACCAAATTATTGCCATCAACCTTTAAACCCACTCGAGTCTGCTCCGTATTAATCTCGATTCACACGTGGGCCCCTGCAACCACTGCTTCCGTTTACAATAAAACTTCTAGAAGAGATGTCTCTAGAGCCACACTGCCACTTCATCCTGCCCACTCCAACCTGGCTTTTGCCTCCATCACTCAACCAAGACGGCCCTTCTCAAAGGTCGCCAATGACCTCTGTGTCTCTTAATAAAATGGACTTTCCTTGTTTCTCCTCTCAGATGTGTTTGGCTCCATAAGTCAGTTTTCCTTTCTAGAAACAGTCTCTTACCTTGGTTTCCAGGTCAGCACACTCTTTTTCTCTTATTTCTTTCAATACTGTCTTTCTCGCTAATTTTCTTTGCTAGGCTCACTCTTCTGTGTCCAGTCATGAAATGGGGGCTCCTGAATGCTCAGTCATCACCTCTTTTCTTCTTTCACCGTTGCTCCTCTCATTAGGTAATCTCGTCCACACCCATGGATTCCATTTCTGTGCCCTATAAAAATTCCCAAATTTAAAGTTCCACTCCAGGCCTTCCACTTAGTATATCTGGGTTTGTTTAACAAGCATTCCAAATGTAACCCTTGCAAGACTGAAGACATCTGCCATTCCATATATCCTGAAATCTATCCTGCCCCCATTGTTCTTTATGTAGGAGATACACAAATACCTACTTTATTCTCTGGGGTAAGAGACCATGAAAAAATGCTTTCAATGTTTAAAACATTTTAGAGCAGAGTTTCACAACCTTTGCACTCCTGACATTTTGGACCAGATAATTCTTTGTTATCAGGGGTACTCCTGTGCATTATGGGATGTCCATCAGCATCCCTGACCTATACCCGCTAGATGCTATTAGCACCCCCTTCCAGGTATAACAAACAAATTGTGTCCAGACATTGTCAAGTGTCTCCGGAGAAGCACAGCCAGCCCTGCCTGGGAACCATTGCTTTACAGGGAAGATAAGAGAGCAGGCAGGCGGCCTTTATTAAAAAACAGAAATCATACTGAAGTTTTCATGATGTCACCGAAACAAAAGATTCAAGGCAGGAAACTACTAAGAATCCTAGGAAGTGAATTATCCATTCAGGTGTATGCCTGAAATGAAATATCATGTACAATTTATGAACCATCAATATTTTCCACATTAGTTACATGCTATGAGTCTCATAAATTATCTAAAACACTCTTCACAGCATTTGTCCAAGAAAAGATTTGCCCTATCACCTCATACCTGTTGGAATGGCTGACATCAAAAAGAGAAAAGTGTAGACGAGGATGTAAAGAAAAGGGCCCCCTTGGGCACTGTTGGTGGGTACTATGGAAAACAGTATGGGGGTTCCTTAAAAAATTAAAAATAGGGCCGGCCAAGTGGCGCATTGGTTAAGAGCTGGTTTTGGGACGTCAGCGGCCCCGGTTCAGATCCCACATATGAGGGCCAGTGACACTGCCCTCTACAGCTAACAACAGCTCCACCTGGAGCTGGGCTGTGCGAGCCTCGGCGACGGTGTAGGCTGCAGCCCCTGCTGCAGTGGGCTGCCATAGGCTACAGTGAGTGGCTGGCAGCCAGCGTGAGCGGCCAGCAGCCAGTGTGAGCTGCCAATAGCCGCAGTGAGCGACCATCCAGAGGCCGGCGACGGATCTGCCTCATCTGGGAAGAGCGCAATGATGATACCAACATGGACCAGTGAAGCAACGTCCTTCACAACTAGACTGAAGAACAAAAAGACTGCAACTTGTCTGTTCCCCTCCCCCGGTTCCCCAATAAAATCTTTAAAAAAAAAGAAAAGAAATACAAGTTCCTCTGCCCCTTGTTTAAAAAAAAAATAAAATAAAAATAGAGCTACCATATGAATCAGAAATCCCACTTTTGGGTATATATCCAAAGGAAATGAAATCACTGTTTTAAATAAATACCTGCACCCCATGTTCATTTCAGCATTATTTGTTGTAGCTAAGATATGGAACCAGCCTAAGAGCCCACTTACAGGTAAATAGATAAAGAAAATGTGGTATACATACATATTGAAATACTATTTATCCAGAAAATGTAAGGAAAGTCTACCATTTGTGAAAACATGGGTGGACCTTGAGGCTATTATGGTAAGTAAAATAAGTCAGACAAAGACAAATACTGTATGATCTCACTTATATATGGAAAGCTAAGAAAAAGCAAACTCATAGGAACAGAACTGACTGGTGGTTGCCAGAGGCAGGGAGTGGAGGGCAGGGGGAGTGGGTTAAGGTAATGAAACGGTAGACACTTCCAGTTATAAGATTAATACATTCTGGGGATATAATGGATAACATGGCGACTGCAGTTAACCATGCTGTACTGTATGTTTGAAAGTCTCTAAGACGGTAGATCTTAAAATTCCTGACCACGAGGAAAAAAATTGCAACCATGTGAGGTGAGAGATGTTAACGAAACTTATTGTGGCCATTACTTTACAGTATATACATACATCAAATCATTGTGTTATGTGCGTTAATACAATGTTACTTGTCAATTATATCTCAGTAAAACGGGGGAGTGGGGGAGATTTGCTCGGGGAGAAACAAAAAACCATATTTGGACCTTGCTGGTAGCTCCAAAGGATTTCACGTAATTTCTCTCCTCCCCTCCTCCATCTCTAAACCACAATCACGTGTGACTTCCTGAAGTCACGCTGTCCTCTGTCACCCGGTTCTCCAGCCTGGAGTGCCCCCGCGCTCCCCTAACCCCCTTCAGTACTTCAGAGCGCAGCTCCTTTTTCAGTTTCCCAAAGGCGTCCTGTGCTCCTAAGGTCACCTTTGTTGTTTTATGCTCTCAGAACTCTGGTCCTTTCCTTCTCCTGTACTTACCTAGGTTTAGTATTAAATATGTACCTGTATGATTATTGGAATATTTATCACTGCCAATAGACTTTCAACAAGTATGTAAGGAATAAACTCGGAAACATCAATCTCTTGCAGCAACACACGTGATTAAATTTACAGAGGGAGGAAGGAAGGAAGGAAGGGAGGTAGGACAAAAGGGAGGGAGGGAGGGAGGAAAATGGGCTGCTACCTGACCCACCAGTAGCACAGGATATTTGAAATCAGCATTGTACTAAAAACCATCGTTATGGACTCGCCATCCATGGAGTATCTTTTCCCTATGTCAGGCCACTTCCTGTACATCATAATTTTAAAACCTTCCACCATTAGCCTCTAAAATACTATTTTTCAGAGCTGTTCATTTGCCTGTGTGAATATTATACACATTTAAGTTTAAGAAAAATAGATTTAGATGGTAAATGCATTAATTAATTATTTGGAATTTTACTTTACCCCACCAAATTTCATGGGTTTTAAACTAAAGCTCTACCTGTAGCTGATTGGAGTTGGAATACATTGTAGTATGTAGAGTACTTTGGTTGTAGTTGTTTACTTTTGGATTTTCCAAGGCAAGGGCTGTGGTCCTCAGGACACCTGGGACATTTTCTCGGTGACAAGAATGAAGCTTTGTGTTTCTTATGTGAGTAAATAAGAAAGAGACCTTTTGGCAAAAGAAAGAGACCTTTTGGGTAAAAGTATTGAGGACTGAATTTGACACTTGTTCTAGAAAGACAAGTTGTGAGTTTCATACTGGAATGTGATACTACCTATGAAATTTTCAACCCATGTTAAAATTTTCATATGTTCACATCAGCTGGAATTTTTTATGAACCTGATGTCTCCTCCATGTGCTACAAACTCCAATAAAATTATGTGCCTCTGGGTATTTTCAACCTGCCTGTGGGTATTAATATCCAGGACTCAAAATTCCTAACCCAGAGTTGAAATATCAAAATCTAAAAGCAAATTGTTTTCTTTGATATGTCTTCATGTTTTATGACCTAGGTAGGAACAATAGCAAAATTTGAAATGTTCAAATATTTAAGAAGTTGGCATCTATTGAAATAGCAATATTTTGTTGTTGTTTTAAAAAATATATGTACTTTTTTTTTTTTTTTTTTTTTGAGGGCAGTGTAATTGGCCCTCATATGTGGGACCTGAACCGGGGCCGCTGGCTTCCCAAGCTAGCGCTTAACCACTATGCCACTCGGCCGGCCCAATAATATATGTACTTTAAAATTTTGGAGAACCTTTTTATACTCTCTCTAAATGTATTATCAGTCCACTAAAATAATGAAAAGCTAATAGCAAAAAAAAAGAAATGAAGGAGAGATATTGAAACTTTCTGAAGGTCTGAAAGGTTAGAATTGAGAATACAAAGTGGAAAAATATGTCCTTGATGACTATTCAGCTGAACTTTATGTTCAAGGCTGTGCCTTCTATTTGTCATTAGTGACCATGAGATGCCCCAAGTGTTGAGCTTAATACCCGAGCAAACATTTTCCCTTTGAAATAACAGTTATGTTTTATACATTAATTTAAAGTAGCCATATGAAAATAGAGTCCTCTGCATGACTACTAGAAAAAAAAAATCTGTTTTTTTCTCTCTCACAATTGTAATGTAGAGTATTTTTAAGACTCCCTCTAAAGTTACTTCAAAATCAAGTTGAAATGTTGCCTACCAAGATAGTTAGATGTTGTATAGCATATTTTAATGTTGAATTCTTCCTTCTAATTTCTATATTGAGAGAAAAAATGGAATCGTCTAGTGCTTTTCCAAGGAAAAAAGAAATCAGTAATAATAATATATTTGTATTGAAAACTCATAATATCTTCTATCTGCATATGGTTATATTAGTATATGTATTTTTAACATATACTCAAAAATGAAGACTGTGTTTCCTGCATATAATTCAAGTGTCTGTGTTACTGAGGGGAGGCTTACAAGGACAAGCAGAATAGCTGGTTTTGATGATCTAATGGAGTGGAACATAAAGTGATTCTTTTGGTTCTTTTAAAGTATTTTGTGGCTTCAGTTGCACATAGGGGCACCTGCTACTCTGCAATGTCATAGCCCTTCAGATCAATGAGCCACAGTCTGCTATGTTACGAAGACCAAAGGGTCTAGACAGGTGCCCTCTCTTACTCTCCCTCTTTAGGCTATACCAGGGACCTAAAAACGTTGGCTTCTTTTTTAACACCCACACTACACATCGTCTTGTGTATGACTTGTGGTTCAGGGGTGTGTGTGTGTGTGTGTGTGTGTGTGTGTGTGTGTGTGTGTGTCTGTGTGTGCGTGCGCACATGGGTGTGTGTGTGGGGTGTGCCATTGTCACCACCCAGTGTCCATCAGCCTAAATAAGTAGCCCTTGTCGCTGTGCCTTCACGCCAATGGCTGTGTGGAATGGACCCTGGTCTGGGACCCTCCTCCTGGTGGCATTCATAAGCTGATGTGAAATTGCAGGGATGCCTGTGCCCCCACTGCTCTGTGCCCCTTCTGCCACCCACGGGGCTGGAAACTATTCCAGCTGTGCGTAGAGAGGGGCAGGCAAGTTATTACCCAACTCCAAACTCCTCAGTTGAAAGCTATTATTTCACACTCTACTGTGTGAAAAGAATGATGACCAAGCAAGGGGCTCCTAAATCATATTTTAGGTCAAATTACTTCGTTTTTTTCTTTTGTGTTTTTTTTGTTTGTTTGTTTGTTGTTGTTTTTTTGAGGGCAGTGTCCCTCATATGTGGGACCCGAACCGGGGCTGCTGGCTTCCCAAGCCAGCGCTTAACCACCGCGCCACTCGGCCGGTCAAATTACTTTGAGTCCTATGACCTCAAGATTCTCCTACCAGTTTTTAGATGAGTAAATTGAAACCAAGAGGAGAAATATTATTATGTAAAATGAAATTAGACTAGTAAGGTGATAAAGCTCTAGAATTACATTTCTTGAGCTGTGAATTAGCGCTCCTAAGACCACTTAAAAAGACTTCAGGTAGGTGTCACACAAGTGGCAGAGCTCAGGGTCTAATTATTATGGTCCTCCTTCCCGAGTAACTGCAGACAGAGTCATCAGCCCAGTGAACCTTGCTTTCCTCATTTAACAAGGGCTGGGTCAGATAAGATGGATGTCTGAGGCCCTTCAGTGTTGACTTTCTGATTCCTGCTGGGGGAGGGAATTTCAGCAATCCGGATGTCCTTTTTAATGGTGTGTGAATCCACAGCTCCTGAGGTGTGTATTCTTCGCCCACAATGTGAGTCCCACTCCTGGCATTGCCTGTTTCATGATTCTTTAATTCCATTGCTTGTTTGGGGCTTGTGGCGAACAGATCTATTTGTGCAGCATAAACTCCAGTCAAGCATTACTACGAAATCTTGGTGTTTTAGTAGTTCGTGTGATAGGAGAATGTTGAGAGCAATAGCTACCAATTTTCAACATAAGAAATTTGATATTTTATACAGTTTGAAATAAATAGTTCTTAGGATCAAGTGAAAGAATTTTGTTTTTGTCAAATGTGCCATTCGATAAAATTGCCTTGCTTGTAAACTCTGTGCAGCAACTATATTTCAACTTCACGATATAAGAAATAAAACATCCCACCATGGAACATTCCATGGATATTAAATATATTCAAAATTAACCCTGTAATATAGTGAGAAATATTTTGCTAGACAAAAAAATAGTACATCAGTATTTCAAAACCAATTACAACAAACCCGTAGGAAGAGTTTTACACATAGCTTTTCGTGCTCAAGCACAGAAACTTGCAAAAACATTTCTTTGGCAATTATGATCATTCTGTTGACCCTAATCAGCATGGGCCAGAGCAGGAGAAACTGAAATCATGCCCTTGGCTACCTTAGCAAAGGCTTTATTCATATTTATTCACTGACTCTACACAGTGTCCAACATCACACACCCTCTATCTCTCTCCCTCAGCTCCAGTAATGAATCCTAGTTAGCAATGATCATGTGTCTTGGTAGACACCTTGCCCGGAATTGACATTCATTGTCAGGCACATACCCTGTATCTCTCTCACCGCTTCCCCCACTGCAGAATGAAGACAGCTGCTTCTGTTTCCCAATTTGTGCTCAAAATTTCATGTACTATCCATTCAGTCAGCAGGTATGGAGAAACGCTCATGTCATCAAGAAGGGTTAAAAGCTCTTCCCATTTTGGACGTTGACAATCCTTCTTCCCCTTGGAAGTTGGAAGCGAATCCTGTGGTCTGGATGGGAGAGTTGTAAATGTTACATCCTGAAGAGACAGAGGCTTGTGTTGCAGTTCGTTATACTCGTTTGCAGAGAGTCTTTCCTGAAAGTCCGCCTATCTAAACGTTGATCTGTGAACCTTATGGACCAAAGAACTTTTACTTCCTTTTACTTCCGATGATCTCATTCATTTATTTTTATTCCCTTAGCTCATTTCAAATTCAAGCCCCAACCAGATGTTCTTAAATGATAGCATTTTTGTAATGCTGCTTTGTCAGCAGACATATATTCCAAACTAATAATCAGTTGTTTCCTAGAAGGACAGAAAAGCCATATGTGTCTCTGAATAATATTTGACTCCAGCTTTTATAGATTACAGCTATTTTTTGCTCCAATACGTCTGTGTTTCATAGGCTTCTCTTGCCTGGCAATACCACATAAATAATATATCCCTTCCATTTCGTGGTGGTAGTGGTGTGTGCATGTCATTAATAAGTCACTAAAAACACAACTTTTCCAAGTCACATATATTGTAAGTTTGAATAGGTCTGGAGATACCCAGGGCCTGTAATTTCAATAAGAGATACCATCAGTTCACTAGCATTTTAGTTCCAAAATAAGGCATTTGACAAGTGAATAAATACATGTATTTGGTTTGACCAAATTTAAATTTCAGAAGGTGACTTCCTGCTGACTTCATCTCTACATTTTAAGCTGATGCTTCCATTGAGAGGCAGAGATGAATTTAGCTAAAGCAATACAAATCAAGAACCGACTTTATCTGTCACTTCTCCATAGATTGTTTTACATGGTTATCTTTGGTATTTAGTTGGGAAAAATGTTTTTATTCCTTCATCTACTCCAGTCCTTATGGAGTCGCTCCATTCTCTTAGGTAATCAATTATATCAGACCTAGGTTTCCCATAGCCCAGTGACATGAGGGAAGTCACCTCCATTTCCTGGGTTTCTAGGTTTAGCCATAATTAGTTTGTGAAGTCCTTCCCAGTTCTGTTAGACTCTAGTATTCCAGAACATGGCAGTGCTTTAAAAATTGAATCTCTGTGCAGGCCTGAGAGAAGTGGGTAAATACACAGATGGACAAGCTTGTCGCTTTATGTTCTTTTGAACAAGCGATTTCACATCTGCCCCTCTTAAAACTTTGAAGAGCGTCCTCTAAACATGCCGTGCAGGTAAACAGAGCAATTACTTGTTGCCTTGCTAAAATGATCCTGCTCCAAGAAGATCAGCTCCTCCAAGAAGCAGACACGTGTGTGCTGCGTTTGTTCACTGCTCATTCTCCATGTTTGTTTTCATTCTTCTGTGGACCTGTCTGCCGCCCACCGTTCAGATTGTTTATTCCCAGTGAAAAGGCTTTTGTAGGAGTTTGGGTTTGTTCCCATCAGTCACTTAAAAGAAAAGACACCCAAAGACAAGGATATCAGTCATCTTTGTGAAGGTCCCTGGGAAATTATGATTTATGTGTTGGTAGTGGGTCTGTGCCACCCTTCGCAGGGCAAAATCGCTGGGTTAGGCACACGGTTAGGGAAACCCAGGGGTTATGCACCTTATCACTTTCCCAACAAAGACAGTGAGCGCAGCAACTGGCTGAAGGCAGTGACAATTTGAGAGCCCAAAAGATCCACAGGGCGGAGCCCAGCACAGGATCAAGCAAGTTGCCAGGGTCACGGACCAGGTTTAAAATCATTTTCTATACACACTGACCCTTAAAAATGCAAATCAATAAAATGATCCAATACAATGCTGAGAGAATTCCAAATCTTGTTTTCCGTCCTATTATGTATGAGGAGGATTTTGTTTTCTTTAGAGATCTCTTGACTTGTTTGTTCCTTAGTCTAATTTTTACTTTCACTGGCATCATTCCCCTTAGTTGCTAAGAGGAAAGTTAAAACCACAACATTTTATTGGTTAGGTTATGAAAATTAAATCATATAGGTTCTCTGTGGATGGGGTGATTCTACATAGATGATTTATCAATAAATGTTTCAAAAAAGTACCTCCCAACAAGAAAAGGAGAGTTACTGGGCAAGAACCGACAATCTAGGGGCTGAGGGAGTAACAGGAGAGGGGGTCAGGTGTGGAAGGTGAGTCCAGGTAAAGGTAATGCCAAGCAGGACACTTAACCTCAGGCATCCTCTCGCGGGGGAGGTGACCTCTTGCTTTCAGGATGCTTGGAGACTATGACAAAAGGTGGTCCTCTTCCTGTCCATCTTTCTTACTTAGCGTTTTAGTGTTCATTTAAACATATAATTTAAAAAAAAATTGAAACCCCCGGAGGACTGTGGTGCTGAGGACCTAGTGGATCCCAAACAGCCTCGCCAAGGAGAATTAGTCTGGATGGGATCCCACCTTATGGATCTGGCCTTAGAAAAGTAGATCCCAAAACTTTATTTGCAAATTTTATGTTCATTAGACTCATCAGAATAGCCCCCTGCCTCAGTTTCCACATCGATGGGAACGGATAAAAACTGTATTTGACTTACAGCGCTGTGAGGATAGCATTAAAACATCGCTTGACACTCATTCTTCAACAAATGGGAGTTGTCATTATCTTAGTTTTATTTGAATTCTCAACCAGCATGTTAATTTATTAATTTATGAACTATCCGTTTAAAAGGAGAATTATTTCCTTCTCCTTTGAGAATATTTTGTTCATGACATTAAAGTAATTGGGAAGCTGCATTGATTTTTGAGATGATTCTTTCATAAGGAAAAACAAGTGGAACAAAGTGTCTGCATGGGTGTAGTAGATATTCTACTGGGGCCCTAGAGAGTCTGGTAAACTACCCACCCCCCACCCCAGTGTGTCAGCAGGGTCCTTTGAGGGTCCCCACACTGTCAGATATACAATTAGCAGCAGCAGATCTCTCTCTCTCTCTCTCTCTCTCTCTCTCTCTCTCTCTCTCTCTCTCTCTCTCTCTCTCTCTCTTCATCTCTCTCCATCTCTCTGTCTCTCTCTGTCTCTCTCTGTCTCTCTCTCCCTCTCTCCATCTCTCCATTTCTCGCTCTCTCTGTCTCTCTCTCTCTCTCTCCGTCTCTTTCTCTCTCTCTGTCTCTCTCCATCTCTCTCTCTCCATGTCTCTGTCTCTCCATGTCTCTCTCTGTCTCCATCTCTCTCTCCGTCTCTCTCTCCATCTCCCTCTCTCCCCTCCCTCCCTCTTTCTCTGTCTTTCCTTCTCCCTGTTCTTCCCCTCTCCCTCCCTGTCTCCCATTTGATTCTTGACTATTTTGTTTTCTAGTTTCCAATGTGGCAGTCTTCCTTCTACTGACATTCTTTTTAATTGGCTTATGCCATTGTTTACATTACGGCTTTCATTCACATGAAATGAAATAGGAATCCCTTTCTTTCTGCTTTTAGATGAGAGGGTCCTGCCAGGTAAGAACATCCCTGAAAATGATTATTGTTCATTTTACTGGAATGTTCTGGGATTATCTCATTTCTTAAGTACCAGCATGTAACTGGTCCATGCCGTCAGTGACGGAATCAGCAGTAGCTGGGTGTTTAGGGCGGTAGAGACCTGGGAGCGATATCCAGGCCTGCCACTATTCATAGCCATGACTTTTGGGAAACCTAACTAACCTCTTATCTTCCTCACAGTGAGACAATGAGAGAAGATATTCTTCCCAAGGGTGTTTGCACATTACCTCAAGAGACTTTTTAAATTATTGGGTTAGACTAAGCTTTAATGTAGAGTCATTATTTAGTTAAATTCTTATCGCACACACCAGCTGGTGGGGACTCATGGCGAAAACAAGATCAGCTATGGGCAAAATGTAAAACGTTCTATTTTGTCTGGACATGAATCGCAACGTAAGATAAATCCTGTGCCTTCTGTATAAGAAAAGTAGCATGTGAGGAAGGCGGAAGGATTTTTACGCATCTGATAAGAAAAGCAAGGTCAATGTGATTAGAGGAGAAGGGTCAGGGATGAGTTAGGGATGGCTGAAGGCTGAGGAGGTGGGTAGGGGCCAGAATCCCAGAGCCTGGAGGTCATGCTAAGACCTCCCGCTTTATCCTCATTGCAAGAGAAAGTCAGGAAAAGGAATTTAAGATGGGAAGCAGCACATTTTGGTTTTTACTTTTAAAAATCATTGTGATTCCTATGTAAAGAATAGATTCAAGGGCAGACAGGTTAGCTGTGGACCTGATAAGGGATACTTGTCACATCAACCCTGATGGAGCCAGTAGATACAGACAAGTGGGTAGATTTCAGAAGAGTTTTAGAGAGCAGTGTGGGATAATTTGTATTTGCATTTTTTTGCACACGTATTCTTTTATCTGTGAATAGGTCAGTTTACATTGTCATAGTCCATTTCAGCTGCTATAACAAAGTACCAGAGACTAGGTGGTTTATAAACAAACATGTGTTTCTCCCAACTGTGAAGGCTGGGGGTCCAAGATCAAGGCACCTGCAGACTTGGGGTCTGGCGAGAGCCTGCTCCCTAGATGGGCTGTCTTTTCTCTGTAAACCGGTGTGGTGGAAGGAGCAAGCTAGCTCTCATAAGGCACTAACCCCACAGATAAGGGCCCCACATTTATGACCTAATCACCTCCCAAATGTCTACCTCCTGACGTCATCACTGTGGGGTAGGATTTCCACATAGTTTAATTGGGGGGGGGGGGCGGGCAAACAAACATTCAGGCCATAACATAAACACATTTATATGTATATAGAAAGTGTATATAGTTATGGACATACTTAGGAAAAAAGGGTGTAAAAAACTTATCTAAATGTTTAGAATGAATATATATTCAGTGTGGTAGGATTTGGGGCAGTTTTTTATTTCATTCTTTACATTTTCTCTTTTCTTAATATTCTAATATATATTCATTGCAGAATATATGTTATGTATCATATATATTATATGTATATTCATTGGACAATATGTATTTAAATAAAGACAACATATTAATGAAATACTACAGAAATTATAAATAGGGCTAGTATCAAGAGAATCATCGCTAAGTCATTACAAAAACTATTTCCTTCTACAATATGATGAAGTGCTTTTAACATAAAAAAAATAATTTTTTAAAAAGGTTCTCTCAATTTTTCATGAATTGTTCATAGCTCTTATAAAAATAAAAAGATAGCAATTAATAATGTGGTTAATTTAATTGTCATTTGCGATTAAATGGCACTAGAATTCAAACTGCATCTCTTTTAAAAATTAAATTAATGCCAGTGACCAGCAAATGAAATGTGATATGCAATACACACACACACACACACACACACACACACACACACACACAATTATTTTTTTTTTAGATTTTAAAAATTAGTTTCAGGTGTACAAATCAATCTAATAGTTAGACATTTACACTCCTCACAAACTGATAATCTCCCTCCCCCAATCTACTACCCCTCTGACATCGTGTGTAGCTGTTACAATTCCACTGACTCTATTCCCTATGCTGTACTCCATATCCTGTGACTGTGTGTGTGTGTGTATGTATTAAATTATAGTTGACATTCATTATTATTCAGCTTCAGCTTCAGGAGTACACTGCAGTGGCCAGGCATCTACCCCATCCATGAAGTGGTCTCCCTAATAAGACAAATGCCCATCTGACACCCTACAAAATCTTTACAACTTTGCTGATTCTATTCCCCAAACTGTCTTTCGTATCCCCGTGGCAATCTTGTGACTATTAATTTGTGCTTTCTAATCCCCTCACATCCCCCCTCATCACCACCCGCCTCCCATCTGGCTAACCCCAGTTTTTCCTCTGTGTCTCGGAGACTGTTTCTATTTTCTCTTCTTCCCTAATTCTGAAGATGCAAATATCTTCTTTTCATAGTTTTTATTTTTAAAACATAATGTTTAAAAAGAATTATCTCCAGATTGCTAGATTAGAATCAATTGAGAGTTCCAAATTGTATTTAAAGTTTATACCTAGAGGAATTTTAGTTTTTAAGTTAAGTATTTTTTTTCCAGACTGAATAAGAGTCTAGGGCATTCTTACTTAAGAGCTGAGCTCTGCCTAAGCATTAACCAATCCTGTGTGAAAATAAACCAATTATACTTATTTGTGTACTCTCCATTGCTTAATATCAGATAAATCAATTCTTACTAGAAATACAACAATTGACAAAAATTTTGTTTCCCAGTCGTCTCTTAAATGATGTCTATGATGATAAACATAAAACGCTAGTGACAGAGGAAATATCTTGGTGTTATAAGTCATACATATATAGATACACAATAAACCAATACACACAGGGGAGAAGTGTCAGGAAATAATGTAGGATAGCACCTGAAAATTTATATTTACAAAAATTTACAAGTAATAAAATAACGTGAAGTTACTTTTTTAAATTTTAGAGCTTAGCTCTCTCTATATGTCTATGCAGTTGGCATTGTTTCTGCAGTAATGAGTAACTTCTTTTATTGGAATTTGTTATGTTCATTTCTTCTATTTTCATCACCTGTATGATTTTCAGTATACTAAGCCATGAGTATATACTTTTTTAAATAGCAAAAGACCCTGAGCATCCTTTGGCGAATAGCGCTAAGTCATGAGAACACTAATATTTTGCAATGCTATAGGAGTTAATGAACCAGATAGTCCTTTAAAGGGAGTTTTCTGTGGATTTAGCATAGCAGAGGATCCTAATGGACAGCAAGACAAATGATTTAATGTGTGAAATACTCATAGGCCTAATGAGAGGGTAACGCATGAGATGTGAAAGAATCTTCTCTGGCCACCTGCATGATCTGCAAGAGGAAATCTTAGCAAGGTGCAAAATGCTCTGCACATTTTGCAGCCTCTCTATAGTGAGCGTATTTCTTCCAAAGAGAAATGTGAATGTAAAATGTAAGGGTGTGCCTGGGAAATATCTCGTGCTTTCCTTGACCCCCCGAGGACGCCTCAGAGTGACGTTCTCATCTAGTGTGCAGTGTCCACTGCCAAGATGGCAGCCTGCGACAGCCCGTCTTTGGCACGACGCCCAGTCAGCTGCCTGTCCTGACTATTCTGGTAGGACAGAGCTTCCTGACGTCTTACCGGTTTCCTCTTCACTCCAGCACCGTTCCTTCCTGGTACACTTCTCATTGTGGACTCCCCAAGTGGTAATGCTTTCCCCTTTTCTCATAGCCCAGGAAGAACCCAAGCCATGGTCACCTGGCTTTCCTGGAAGCTCTTCTGTCTTCTGAGAGAATGAAATACTGCTACGGTTAGGACATTGCACCCATTCTCGCCTCGCTGTCGCTTCACTTATCCGTGCTCCCCCCATTACAACACAGCTTTCGTGCAGCAAGAAATAATCTTATTCATCTTATATTCCTAGAACCTTGCCCAGGGCTTGCGTCATAGGAAGCCCTCAATCATTCTAGACATTGCCACTTTTAATTCTCATAACTAACCGATTTCAATTGTTTAAGTGACTTATCCAATGTCATGAATATAAGTGAGCCTGAATATAAGTCTTTGACTCTCACTGACAACAAAATCGAGAATCGAGAGAATGAATTCTGACTTAACTGTGAAGAACCCTTCAATGGGTTTTAAAATGAGAAGGTGGAAACAAGACCACGTTATTTTTGTTTGAATTATGAATTTTTTAAGACATGTTCTTTCTACATACAGATGGTAGGAAAGTCAAAATTCATGGTAATTTATGAAATGGGAATGTGAGATGCATCATTGTGTCTTATTTGTTATGTAAGAGCACTGACTTATAACACTGAGCAAAACTAAATTTTAAAAAATTCTGTTAACTCAAAGCATTTTGCATATAAATTAGACTTATATAGTTTTACGACAACAAAGAATTTGTTCAGTTTTGGTGTGTGTTTTTTTCATATATCCATTCAACATGTGTTTCCTGCCACTTGTGCTAAACACTGACTCTGTTTAATCTTACCTTAGTTTTATACTTGTTAGCATATTGTCCTATATCATACATTTCTAATTTGAACATGGAATTAATTTTTTCTTTGTGATCTTTTTAGGTTTTTTGTTTTTGGTTTTGGGTGTTTTTTTTTGGCGGGGGGAGGGTGGGTCTTGGATTTTGTTTATTTTGCAGCATGATTTCTAGTTTAAATGAAGTATGCATTCAGCCAAGGCTATGAATTCCTCTCGTTTTATGAATTGCCATCATTTATACAAGGCTGTCCCCTCTTGTATTGAATTTTAGAGTATTTTGTGATTGTCACTGTTTTGTTTTAGAGTTACTACATGGGACGCATATTCAATAAGTAGTTTGATATTGGAGCAAACTCACAAGTGTGTTCATATTGCCAAGACAGTTCCACAGCAGGGCTATGGTTTCTGAGCATTTGCCCTCTGACTTCAAGAACACAGCAAAATTTAATGTGAGGATTTAAAACCTAAGCAGGATTGGCGCTGCTTCATCAGGGGTGCATTGGATGGTTTACACGCCAAGCGCTGGAATGGCTGAAAGAAGGTTTCTCCCAGAGCCCATTAACCTTCAAGAAGCCTTAGCCTTTCTTTTCTGACAAGAGGGAAGCGAACAGGAATTTAATAAAAGTCCTTCAGCAGCTAAATCTGAAGGGTCAGAGCTCATGATAAAGCTGCCAGCGCTGCAACTCTAAGAAAACCCCCCGATGCCCTTTAATAACAGTGGGCTGCCCGTGCTTACTGTGGAGGATCAGTATTTTAAAATCCCATTTGAGAAACCATCCCCCATTTGACGGGATCATGGTCTTTCATCTTATTTTTTGTGTGCTGGAGTTGAGTCCACACCCCGTAGAAACCGGCCTTTCCCGTGGTTCTGACAAGCTCAGGAATTATTGTCCTGTGCTGATGGGTCCATAGCCCTGTTCTCAACTTTGACTTCCAGATCACCCATTTCTTTAATACTAAGTGCCTTGTGTTTTCTAGAAGGAACTTAATATCACAGGAGTAGACTTGGTTCACCAAAGCTGCTAGTCCAGGAATTTCCATTTGTATCTCTTAATCTCATTTCCACCTTCTATAAATTGAATGACCCTGAAACTGGGAACCAATGATGTACAACAATAATTTCAATAACTCTGTATGTAAAACAGAAGTAGAATTATCACTATAAACTTATCAGGTGTTAGAACTCCCATTTAGTGGTGAGGAATCAAAGACTTCAAAAAATTAAAGTCATTTGCTCAAGTTACACAGGTAATAATTAGCAGAGTCAGAATTTACTGTTTTCAGATCACTCAGTTTCAAAAACTCATGCTATACTTACAATTTCTAAGGCATACATCTACATTTCTGGCTGTATCATCTCAGTTTACATAAATTTAAATGAACAAAATAGCTCTTTGAAAGCTTGGCTGGCATGATAGGTTAAAAAAACTTGAAAAGCATTTCACAGACTAGAAGTAGAGGAAAACTTTCAAATTATTTTTATGAAGTAATTTCAACAATGATAAATCTGACAAAGTTTTTACCAAACCAAAGCAAAAACAAAACACAAACAGAAAACTCAGACCACTCTCATCCATGAGTATCAAAGCAAACATCTCAAATAAAACATATTAAACAGAATTCAGCAGCACATTATAACTAATGTCATTTCATGAACAAGTAGGGATGATTCCAGAAATGCAAGATGATTCCATATTAGGAAATCTAACGATATGAGTCATCATATTAAGAAAGCCCATGAGAAAAATAATGTGATCTTTTTCAGAGATGCTGAAAAGGAATTTGACGCAATTCAATAGCAGTTCTTAAAAACAAACAAACAAATAACCTTTGTTGAATAGGAATTGACAACTACTTCTTTAACATGATTTTATATGGGTATCTATAGTGTATTTACCCATATCGCCGAAGGCCAGTATTTGCTGGCATCTATCAGAAAGACTTACACTAGAGATATTCCTCCTGGAACTAGATGATGCTCCCCACGCTTTTCACTATGCTTTAACATTGTAATGGAGATACATAACAAAGAAAGCAATCAGAGGCATACAACTTGAAAAGAAAGAGATACAACTAACTCTATTTGTAGATGATATGATTATCTGAACAACTGAGAGAAATCAATGGAATAACTACTGGATACAAAGAGATACTTTAATAAGATCACAGGGTATGACTCTAACATACAGAAATCAATAGCCTATATATAATTAAACAAAAACAGGTTTGAAAATAGGAATGGAAGGGAATAATAGAAAACTCCTTACCTCAATTTCAGATAATAGTGGTTTCCAAGATTTTTTTTTTTCTTCTCCATTTGGGAAGTAGGGGTAAGTGTGCAGAGAACAATGAGAAGATTTTGTGTTTCAGTAGAAAGAAAGGGAAAGGGCAAAAACTCAGTGGAGGACCTTGAATGGTGAAGATGAAGTTGGTTCCTAGAAAGACTGGGACCAAAATGCAAGCGGGCCTTCAGAAAAGCTGCTTTACTCCTGCTGCTTTGTTTCGCTTTACAATTTAGCTTCAATTTTCCCTTCAACCAACTTTAATTTTGACGGTTAATCATTTTTTTTAAATTTATTTATTTTTAGTTAGTTTCAGGTGTACAACACAGTGCAATAGTTATACTTTTCACCCCTCAATGTGATAACCCCCTCCCCCCATTCGCCACCCCACTCCCCCCCCATATCATATATATCTACTACACTTCCTCTGACTCCCTTCCACAGTATAATCCACATCCCGTGACTATCTATATATATTCAATTACAGTTGGTATACAACCTCCGCTTCAGGTGTACAGTGCAGTGATCAAGCCTCTACTCTGTCCATGAAATGGTCTCCCCAAAACGGTTAATCATTTTTAAAGTGGGCAGTGAATGCACCTAGGCTACCCCGTGCCCCTCAGAAAAGAACCAACGTATTTGTTTTCCTCACAAGGATTCTTTGTTTTTGTTTTTGCAGTTTCCCCATGTGAACTTCACTTAAGAAGAAACTGGTTATTTGAAAGGCTTTCATTGTCATTAATCATAAGTCCCTACCTGGCACATCTGTTAGTGCAACTGGCTGTGGGTTGGGCAGCGTGTGCAACTGAGGTTTGACCTCAGTGTTCTGTGTCTTGTTACTGCAGCCAAACAGAAAATTTTGGTTTTCTACTTATTCCATTGATTGCCTAAATGCACTGACTTATTACTTTGGAGCAGAATTTTTGAGGGTTTCTTTGGGAGGGGTTGGGAGGGGTTTCTGTTTGGGTGGTATACCCTGAGTTACCCTCAATCGTGACAAACCAGGATTGAAATCCAGGTGCACCTAGAAGGTAGATGCTAAAGGTTTTGCTTTCTTTATAATATATACATATTCAATGGAAACTTGTCACTCCACTTGAAAAAAAAAAGTAAGTGAGGTATGCTTTGCAGTCATGACAAAAACAATCAATACAGAAAGAAATGAAGTGGTCAGAAGTAAACTCAAGTTTTGGCTTGAGTAATTAAGTGTGGGGATACATTTTTGTACTGAGAGATAAGTCCCTAAAAATCCACAGTTTATTAATTACCTGAAACCCTGAGAAAGAGTCAGCTGTCTTGACATAAATGATAATGCCATAATAACTTAGAATAAAAGTAGGATCAAGAAACTCTAACCAAAAGCCAATTATAGCCTATCAATTTTTCTATAGGACAATCAGACCATTTTCAAGTAAGATAATAAATCTGTAGAAATGAGCTGTTTGTAATTAAAATTAAGCATACCAAATCATTTCACAACCATTTATAAAGTCAAGTGCCTATTAACAAAACAGATTTTCATTATTACCTTCTTTAAAATTATATCCACTTTGGATGAGTTGTTGTCTAGAAAATGGTCCAGTTTGGGGGGAATTCTAAAACTGAATTATTCTTGGTTTGAAAAAACTGTAAGCGTCTCTGTAATTTTCACTTCTCCATCCCATACACTTAAATGTTGAATAAAGGTTTTTGCTGGCTCCCGATCTATCAACTGAACAATCATCATTAGTGAGTGACTTGTTTTTTGAGTTACCATACATTTTTTTTCTTTCTCTATTGAACAGAAGAATGGTAAAAGAATGAGTTCATAATAACAACTTTATAATGTTGTTACAAGTCACTTTACGATGGATATCCTGGGTAGAGCAGTGGTTACAGTTACCCTGCTGTCAAATCCTTGGTGCAGTCTTGATTTCTAAACCTAAAACTAGAATCTAAAATCGAATGCCTAATTAGGAAATAGCAGCATCTAAGTGGATATGAAGTTAACTTCTAGAAATGTGTACAGCATAACATCTGTCCAACATCTAATGCCATTATCAGTCACATATAACAATAATTCAAATAACTCTCACTTCTCCCAGTTTTGCTCTTAAACTTCCAGCAACAATAGATTCCTGACATGAACAGTTCAGCAAGCTGTTAAAAGGCTTCCTGCCTGCCCTTGCCCACGCTGTTCTCATGTCCTGGAGTGCCTCCGTGGTCTTAGCTCTTACCCCTCCTGCAAGCCATCAAGCACCAGGTCCACAGTGCTTCCGTGGTGCTTAGCCACCCCAGCCTTACCACCCACAGTAACACCGTCTTCCCTTAGAACCCTCTGTGCTGCATATATGCGTGAAACATAATAGGCGCTCAGCAAGTATTCTTTCCATTTATAAACAAGGTGTAAAGTGTTGCCCACTTCTCCTTAGTTATTTTTTCAGTAGACCTTAAAACACATCTCTTCAGAAAACGTTTCATTTTCCAACCCCTGATAAGGTTAGTGAATTTCCTTATACTGCCAATTTCATTTTTTTGGTTAAAATGGAAACTCGCCCATCTAGGCCTAAAGATAACAGTATATTCAATTCCATCCAAAGACAAATAGGACAAGCTTTAGCAGTTTATTTTGGAATGAAATCCAATTAATGAGATAGCTGTTCTACACCCTGCTATCCAAGATCTCTGTAAACGAGTTCAAGTCCTTAGATGAGAATAAATTTGAAATGAGTTATTTCTATACTCTTGCTTGTCCAGGTGTTAACATAAATAGTGATCATAGTGGGCAATCAACTGGAGATTGTCTTCTAGTAAACATAGCATGAGCAGAAGTAACACTAGCGAACATGTTAATTTTGAAAGTGTGAAAAATACAAAAAAATATTGTAAAATTCTATTTGAACTGACACAATATTCAATGGGCTATGCCCGTCTTCACTAAAACAAAATATTAGACTATGATGAAAGAAGTAACATGCAAACCATCTTCCAAAATGTATTGACATTTATGAGATTATATTTGTGCACCGGAATCCTCTATCTTTTTTTTTAACAGAAAAAGAAACAAGTGTGAACACTAGAAGACAAAAATTAAGGATATTAACCTGAGAATTTTATCTCTGGCGATAACAAGCTGTGAGACCTTTAGAAAGCCTTTAGTATGTTTGGCCATAATTAGATGCATTTCTGAAGGAAGTATGAAGGACACATTTTTATTTTTAACTGTTTACAACCTGCAAGTTCTTTGATTCCTTTTGTGCTAGAGCATCTATAACAGATGAGAAGTTCCTCATGTCATTCTCTCTCATTCAGTAATTCATCAACATGCGTTAACTGAAGGGCTGCTATGTCTTGGGCTGACCCAGGTCTGACAGAGATGACTGACCTACAGAAATTTAGAATCTGGTCGAGGTACAGTAAAATAACTACACGGTAAAACAAAGCCACATGTCATGCGACCGTTAATCCAGCATCTCCTGGCCTCGTAAAAGATAACTGCCAGCTTTCACTCAAACATAGGTCTCTTTTCTTTACTCTTCTTGGAGCCAAACTCTATAGCCTTTTTGCAAACAATGTCTGTAACAAAAAGCCTGATAGAGGGATTTCTAACCAGCTTAATTTACAACAAGCACTACCTTCCAAAGAGACTGGCAGGTTTTCCAGAAATAATAAGTTGAACAGTACAGATAACAAAACTGTAGCAATTGTTTAAATCATTTGTTATACTTTTTGTTTTGAATCAGCTATAAAAATGTCAGAAATATTCATTTTAATTTCTTCATTGTATAAATACTAAAAATCTGCATAGGTACAGTATACATATTTGGACCCAGTATTAAAAAAAAGAAAAGTAAGAGAGCCAGACATTGGAGAGAATGTGTCCAGACAAAAGGCATTCAAATTGTTGTAAGACAATAAATAGATATTTTGTTTATTTGATTATTTTTTGTAGGGAAGTAGGAATTATTTATCTGTGTATTATGTGCTTCCCAAAGATCCCTAGTTTGCAACTACGATTCTCCATTGTAACTTAGGAAAGCTATGTAGTATTTTAAAAATAGTAGGCAGACATCTGTGCACAAGTTCTGACAATGCCATAAATATGCACTGTGACATTGAATGCACTTCATTTCACTGAATTTCCAGTGTTTAATTCCTTCATCTGTAAACTAAAGAGGTTACATAAGGAGTTCTAGAGTTCTTCCTAGCCAGAAACTTTTACCTGTCTATTTCAGTGATTTGAATTTTCTTTTAATCCAGAAGTAAACAGATATAAATTTTAGAATGGAAAAACAACAAAACAGCAAAACACACACACACATGTATTATGATAATGTCATATTATCATAATCTTAATAGGTTAATTTAGGATTTGAAACACAAAGGAAAATATCTTTAGTAATATTAGTGGATGTTACATTATATATTTGAGACTGTGTAAACAGTCTGCACGGCAAACAGGCTTAATTGTAATCCCTCTCTCTGATGTGCAATGTATTTGAGGTTTTCTGCCATCTGCCACTCTTTTAAATTATAGCGGTGACAGTAGTCCCTCCTAAAGATTATATATACATGAATAGTTTATTCTTGTAGGGGTGCTTGAGTTCATTTCTAGATTTTTTTAAATAATTTAAAACACTGTCTGCATGGTACACAAGTTGCTCAACTGGAGCATAAAGCCATGGGTTTATTACCAATGTCTGAGCAGACTCTAATCCTTCCAGCTATTTCATTTTAACCTTTATCAGATCCTCTGGTTTGTCAGGGTCAGTTCTAGCTTTCAAAGTCTTAGGCCAAATGTCTACATGGCTTAGGAAAGCCCAGGCACTCTGTATTCCAAAGTCGGGGAAGACTTCATTGAACCAATTATGTAATCATGGAGTCTCTTCCTTGGGTCAGTTTTTCACTGGTTACTATGTTTATTATTTGTGGGGAGGAGAGGGGCAAACCTTATTGAATCTCCTAGATATAAGGTCAACTTTGAATAGAGATGTTTTAAAAATTTGCTGTATCTACTGTGTGTGTGTGTGTGTGTGTGTGTGTGTGTGTGTGTGTATGTATGTATGTAGCTTTGCCATATTGATACCTAGAAAACAAAGATCTATTAATTCTATCTTTTGCTTTAGGAGAATATATTTTCTTTAAGGTCATGAATTCTGTGTGGGCCATCAAGAGACATTTGTGTCTCCCTGGTTTTTAGAATACTGTGTCGAGATGTAGGATATTTTCTAAACCTGATCACTCTGAAAATAGAACATTTTAAATGTTCTTCATTAGTGAATATTTGGATGATCAGAATGCAATGATGCCTATCTAATGGTATATTTTTAGTTTGATTATTTATTTATTTATTTTAGCTGAGCCATCCTGCCACCTGTTGGCAGCTCAACGGCAGCTCAGCTTGGGCTAGGCATTGAACTGCTGTTGCTCAGAGCTCAGCCTGTACTCTTGAGCAAGCTCTTAACCAACTGAGCCACTCAGCCAGCCCTAGTTTGATTTTAGAATCATAAGAAGTGGTGAACCAATTAAAAAAGACATTGCAGGGCCGGCCGAGTGGCGCGGTGGTTAAGCACTGGCTTGGGAAGCCAGCGGCCCCGGTTCGGGTCTCACATATGAGGGCCAGTGACACTGTCCTTAAAAAAAAAAAAAAATTGCATGTCATATAGTGGAATTTTTGTGCAAATTTTTCCCACTTGTTAAACTTGTATCAGTTATTTTTCTAAAAAATAAGGATAATAGCTTGTATGTCTTTGGAAACATAAACTGTAAAATAATTTATTGTTTTCATGGTAATTTTATTAATAATATAACTTTCTTTAAAATATTCAATCATCATAATCTAATAAAAATACAATTTTGTGTATCCTATAAAAGTTACTCATACTGTTCCTTTCTTTAGTAAAAGAAACCTGTGAATTTATGGGGTTCCATTCTTGTATTAACTATTATTTTATGATTCTTTCGGGATTTTTTGTATGTTGATTAATTTGCTAATATACTACCTTTGCTTGACTAGTGGATTTCTCAGGTTTGGGCTTGCTTGGACTTGCTCTTCTAATAGTTATATATAAAGGCTTCACTAATTTTTCAGATTAAAAGGCTATGATAGATGTGTCTTTTCTTCACCTGTAAATGAAACAGCATTCTGGTAGATGCAGAAATTATGCAAAGCCTTCAGTCAGACAATTTGACTTATTGTATAATGGTATTATATTTATATGTTAAATTTGAGATAAATGGAATAGATAGTCTAAAACTCACTTAAAATGCAGCAGCCCAAGAAATTCTCTGTGTCTATTCACTCAAGTACTAGCAGAATGGCTCTGAGAGCTACTCCCAACTGTTCAAAATGACTGATAGTCACTTAATCAGAATTCATTTAATGATTACTTATTGAGCACCTACTCAATGGCAGACAGAATTCTAGGCTATGGATAAGGAGTGGTGACACAGAGCCCACCATCATGGCAAGTACAACTCAGTGGAGAAGCTTGACACTAAACAAAAGAAACCAAAAGGTACATAGTTAGGTTGCGGGGTAGGGCTGTTGGGTGTGGCTGATGGGCACCCACTTTCTGCCACCATCCTCCCTCCTGAGTGCGAGCTTTCCGCTCTAGCCAGACTCAGCAATTCATCATTCCATAACCACACCTGCACTCACACTGCTGCAGGCCCTTGCTTTCCTTGCGTGTAGGAAGGTGTTCTTTCTCCTTCCAGACTAACCTAAACCTGTACTTCCTTTCACAGACTAACTTTTCCATAAAACCTCAGTATACTCATTCATTGGTGGTATTTTATCTTAATTCTCCACCAATATGTTTAATGTTAGGCATATAGCGAGATCTGACTTGCTACTTACATTTTGACAACTAAATGCAAAGCCCTGAGGGTTTCGCTTCCTTCATTCTTTGTTTCTCCAGAGCTGCTTTCAGAGTATCTTGATGGCAACAGGTGACTGATTAGAAAGAACTTACTATTACTTATGTAGGTTAAAGATAGTTGGACCTGGAGGTGGGTGACGGATGTGATGTCACAGGTTGCTCTCCTCCTGTGAACCTGTGAACTCTTAAAAGATGTTTTAATCATAAAATGATGAGGGAATGTATTGTAAAACTGTAACCCAAAGTAAATTAACAGAATCATATAAAATGAACACAAGTTTCTTATCATAGAAATGATTTTTTTTACAGTCAATGGTATTTTTTTTAATTATTTATTTATTTATTTTTAATTAATTTCAGGTGTACAACACAGTGCAATAGTTATACATTTTACCCCTCAAAGTGACAATCCCCCACCCCCAATTCACCACCCCACTACCCCCCGTATCATATATATCTATTACTCTGACTCTCTTCCACAGTACAATCCACATCCCGTGACTATCTATATGTTCAATTACAGTAGGTATACAACCTCCGCTTCAGGTGTACAGTGCAGTGATCAAACCTCTACTCCATGCATGAAATGATCTCCCCAACAAGACATGTGACCATCTGATACCCCACAAAATATTTACACCTTTATTAATTATATCCCCCGAACTGTCTTTCATATCCCTGTGGCAATATTGTAGTTGCCAATTTTTGCTGTCTAATCCCTTCCCCTGCTCCCTCTAGAAATGATTTTTAAGGTGTTTATATGGTAAGGCTAAAATGAATGATTGGTAGTTAGTATAGAAATGTATAATTGTATTCACGTAGACCAAGGATGCTTGATTACTTTTTAACAGAAAATTTAGGCATAACGTAGTAGGTATAGTTACTATCTCTGCATTTAAATGTTTCCAGAAATAAATGCTTGTTCAGGGAGCACCATCAATATAACGTTATCTTTTCTGGTTATACAACTATCAAATTAAGTTATGTAGAAATGAAATACTAAATTAGCTGACAGAATTATAATGACTTATCTATATAATTTCAGATTGACCAGAAGAAATAGAAGGTAGTGATATACAGCCCATAGCGAGTATGCCCCCAACTAAAATTGAAATCTAATTAGTGTGGGAATAAAAGCACTAAACTATTGTTGACATCAGTACTGAAGGTAACACAGAACAAAACTCCACAATGATTGTGCAAATAGCTCTGAGGGCCAAGCATATGAAAAACAGCATTTAAGAAATCAAACTTTCTAAATGAATTTCTTGTCTGGATAAGCAAAAGTAAAATTGGGAGGCAAGATGAAGGGGAAAATCACAAATTCTGGAGGTAATTTATGGGGGATGGTGATTTATTTATAAATCACTTCAAATAATTGTCCAACAGTTCACAAAATAACCTATAAGTAACCTAAAGTTTTCCTTTCTAAAGTCTAGAATGAGGCATATTTAATTTCCAGATATAAAATGTGCACTAATCCAAGAAGAAATTAAGTATCCTAATTCTAGCCTCTGTACAAAAGCGAAGCAGGTAGGAAATCTGAGCCGACTGTAAGATGGAGAATACGGAGCTTGATTTTTAAGGCGAAATGAAGCTGCCTTTATCTCTTGTGATCACTTTCTATGAATTATTTGAGGTCTACAGTCAGTTTCTGAAATGTTAAACCGACTGAATAAGGTTAGGAGATCATTATATTGTCACTCTGAATGAGTCATATAAAAATGGTAGGAGGGACTATGAAAAACAGTAGTCTCAGGAGAAATTTCTAAATAAGTCAAATTTTCCCTTTCCACGTGCTGTCTCCCCTCTGTGTGGGCTGTCTTTTGGGGCTATGTCTCTTCTTGGTGTCCTCGTTCTTTGAGACCCTACCACAGGGAATTGGAATGTTCTAGAGCCTTGAAATTCAAACTGTGGTCTTTCTGACCAGCTGCAGGGCATCACTGGGGAGCTTGCTAGAATCACATGATATCAGGACTCCATCCCAAACTGAAAAAATAAGAATCTTAATTTGAACAACATCTTAGGTGGTTTCTATGCATGTAGAATTATGAGAAGCACAGCTTCTGTGTACCAGTAGCTCAAGATATTAGTAACAGCAAGCTGTTCTGATAAACTTTCCACTGCTAATTGTTACCTGGTATTGTGGGAGCATATTTCTAACGTCCTGGTGCTGACCCTCCACTTTCTAACAAACCACTTGTATAGTTTTAAAGGCAGCAGAAAGATTTAATTTGGATTCTATTTAAAACTACTTATTTTAACTTTTAAACACTGTAGAGAAAAAAATAAAACACATTCGCGGTGCTTTGAAGGCAACAAATACATTGTTATGCTGTCAGATCAACAGTTTTTAGATTCGAAATACATTTTTTTTTCTATCTTTGTTTAATGAGGTAGTATGCATGGACTGCAAAGTGAGCTGCTGCAAACAAATAAATCGTACTGTTTGCAGGTTCTTACATCTGAATACCAATTTTTCAGTGCTTTGCAATTAAAATCAAATGTAGAAATAAAAGAGACACTCTGGGTAAAATAAAACTGCAGCTATCATTCTTTAACCCTGGATGGAATTGTTGCAGCCAGCCAGCCACTCTGCCCGTACTCATTGGTTCTTTATTAAATAAATGTCACACATTTGAGCTTTCCCATGTAGCTTTCAATGGTTTTATGTATGGGTTACACATAAGTTTCATTTGAAAAAGTACATTTTGTTTCTAAAGCATTTTGGAAAGCATCGCCCAGATTGAAAGGATGACTGCCCCTGGCAGAGCCTCGGATGCCAGGGTGAGCTGGAAACAGAGTTAATTTGGTGCATCATTTCTCCTGGAGCCCTTTGATCACAACAAATTGACACCTGCCAACCTCCCCATGTGTTCCTGACCCTGGTCAAGTAGTTCTCAGGTAGCAGCAGCAGCAGAGGCATTTTGATTCAGTTTTTATGGGAATCCAACTTTCAAGCTAGAACATGCTACAAAACAAACTATACATTTCCTGAGATGTTAAAAAATAATTAGTATGCTAAAGCATGAGTTCAGATTTAAGACTTACATGATACATGAAAATAATAAAAGAGCTATTTCCTCTGAAATGACTTCAGTTCCTTGGCATAACTTCCTAACGTTGACTTCATCTAACCCTTCAGTCAGCCAGTCAGGAGGCTTTTACTGAAAGTGGAATAGGTACCTTGTCATGTTAGGAATCCTAAGATAAAAACCCCTAACTGCAGAGATTCCCAATTTAGAAGAGACAGATGCGCAAAGAATTAATAAACAATGTGATAGTGGTATATTGGGCATCCACAAATGGTTTTCTGGGAGTACAGGAAAAGAATAAATAATTAGGATGAGGGAAGCAAGGTTAATCAATATTTTGTTTTGCTTATTAATAACTGGTCCTAACATTTTTTTAATATAGTGATAAAATATTAGGATTTGAAATTACATTTAATGATTCAACTTGATTTGGAAATAAAAAAAATTCTCACCATTGAGAATGAAATTGCCAGTAATCAGCATAAGGATGGCATCAATTTTAAACAAATAAATTATATGAAACAAGTAATAAAAAAATAAAACATTAAAATCCCATTTAAATTAAAAGATCACTTCTAAAGAAATCCTTGATACTGAATTTGAGAAGTAGTAAGTTAATCCCACTTGATAGGTACATGTTTCTTGTGTGTAAGTGCATAGTCATCTAATTTTATTGAGATGTGGATTTTCTATGTTGCACAGTATTTAGTGCACATTTAGATTCCAATCTGGTTTTCCTTTGCCACTCAGTACACTTCTGCACACTTCCCCTGAATTAATTGATGGAATGAGCTGATGTAAATTACTTTCACGATTAGACTGAGCTAATATTACCCCACAACAATTTAGGAAGCAAATATAGGCATATATGTACTGTATTCCCAAATGAAGCATCCAGGATTTTTTTCTTTTAGTTTTATGTAGTTTTAGATACTGTGTTCCCAAATTAAGTATCCAGGATTTTTTTTCTTTCAGTTTTATGTAGTTTTAGAGTCTGTCCCATCGCACCCTCCCGTGATCTGCAGAGTGAGGATGCTGGGGCCCACGCTCGGGGGCTGCCCAGGATGGTGGCTTGGAGTGGACTTGAGACCCAGAACCACCTGCTCATAATTCTCCCTCCTTGCCATTGCCTCTCACCTACCCTGCTGGGAACATTTTTCAACGTTTTATAGAAATGCGACTCCTCTTTTACTGCTTGGGTGAAAAGCTCTAAACGTCATTAAACCCCTCATTTATATTTCACCCATAACTATTCTAGTATCTACATTTCTACAGCTTCTCCTATTTCTTTGTTAGTCATCAGATTCTGCCTGGTATTGTATTTTGCATGGATCTTATCCCCGACCTCCACGTAGGGTATAAGGTTATTGGAAAAGGACCATCTTTGTGGCCTTGATACACCATGTTCAGTACCACTGCCAAGTACCTATTAAATGTAGAGGGTCAAAGCAGTGACATCAGCATCAGGGTGGCATTGAATCATTCCCTTTGTCCCCTCTCCCCACCCCTTTAAGTTATAAGGAGTAGGACATCCAGAGCCCAAAAAAGGTCCTCTCCACAGCATACTGGGATGCCTGAGAGATCCACTTATCTGTATATTTGAAGGTGGACTGGACCTCAGGGAGATGGTAGAACTAGGGGTACGGTGATGGACCCCCCACAGCCCCAGCCTCCCTGGCATTAAAATAACTGTAACTACTACAATTTGGTAATGAGCTTGCAGCATAAGAAGGGGTAATTTATGACAACAAAATATAAAAGGAGATTAGGAAAATGATGCAACTTGTATAGGCAAATGAAAATAAGTTGCTATCAACAGAAAAAAAAAAGGACTGTTTTATCTACAAAATATTTTATACTGACCTCATGGCAACTACAAAACCAAAATCTAGAATAAAGAAACTGCATAAATCATCATAAGAAACCATCAACTTAAAAAAGATGTACAGAAACACAAGGAAAAGTGAACAGTGGAGATACAAAACAACCAGAAAAGAAAAGATTAAACGGCAGTAGTAAGTCTTCATATATCAAAAATCATCCTAAATGTAAATGGATTTAACTCACTAATCAAAAAGCACAGAGGGCTGGATGAATTAAAAAATAAGACCCAACTGCATGCTGCCTTCAGGAGACATTGCTGAAAGAAATTGAAGAAGACACAAATGGAAAGATATCCCATGTTCATGGATGGGAAGAATAAATACTGTTAAAATGACTGTACCACCCAAATCCACCTACAGATTTAGTTCAATCCCCATTAAAATACAAGACATTCTTCTCACCAATAGAAGAAACAATTCTAAAATTTGTGTGAAACCACAAAAGACCCCAAAATACCCAAAGCAATCCTGAGAAGAAAAAGAACAAAGCCAAAGTTATCATACTTCCTGATTTCAAACTGTACTACAAAGCCATAGTAATAAAAATAATATGATACTGGCACAAAAAACTAGACACATTGACCAGTGGAACAGAATAAAGAGCCCAGAATTAAATCCTAGCATTTACAGTCAATTAATGTTCAACAAGGGAGCCAAGAACATCTATTAGGGGAAGGATAGTCTCTTCAACAAACGGTGTTGTGAAAACTGGATAAACACACGCAGAACAATGAAACTGGACCCCTATCTCACACCACTCACAACAACTCAAAATAGATGAAAGACTTAAGCATAAGACTCAATACTAGGGCCGGCCGAGTGGCTCAGTTGGTTAAGAGCTCACTCAAGAGTGCGAGCTGAGCTCTGAGCAACAGCTGTTCGAGGCCAGCCCGAGCTGAGTTGCCGTTGAGCTGCCAACAGGTGGCAGGATGGCTCAGCTAAAAAAAAAAAAAAAAAAAAAAAAAAAAGACTCAATACCATAAAACTAGAAAAAACATAAAGAAGAAATTCATCAATATTGGTCTTGGCAGTGATATTTTGGACATGACACCAAAAGCACAAACAACAAATGCAAAAATCAACAAGTTGGGAGTACATCAAACTCAAAAGATCCTGCACAGCAAAGGAACAACAAGAAAATGAAATGGCAGCCTACAGAATGGGAGAAAAATTTTGCAAACTATATATCAGATAAGGGTTTAAAATCCAAAATATATAAAGAACTAACATAACAACAATAACAAAATAATCCAATTCAAAAGGGACAGAACTAAGTAGACATTTTTCCAAAGAGGACATCAAAATGACCAATGCTTACATGAAAAGATGCTCAACATCATTAATCATCAGAGAAATGCAAATCAAAATCCCAGTGAGAAATCACCTCACACCTGTCAGAAAGGCTATCATTAAAAAAACAAGAGACTGGGGCTGGCCGAGTGGCGCATTGGTTAAGAGCTGGCTTGGGAAGCCAGCGGCCCTGGTTCGGATCCCACATATGAGGGCCAGTGACACTGCCCTCTAAAAAAACAAAAACAAAAACAAAAAACAAAAAACAAACAAAAAAAAAACAAGAGACAACAGGTGCTTGTAAGGATGTGGTGAAAAGGGAACCTTTAGACACTATTGATGGGAATAAATTAGTCTAACCACTATGGAAAACAATATGGAGATTCATCAAAAAATTAAAAATAGATCTACCATACAATCCAGCAATTCCACTTCTGGATATATATATATATATATATATATATATATATATATATATATACCCAAAGGGAATGAAAACAGGATATTGACAAGATATGGTCACTCACATTTTTCACAGCATTATTCACAATAGTCAAGATATGAAAAAAAACCCAAGTGCCCATCAGTGATGAATGGATAAAAAAAGATGTGGTACACAATGGAATATTATAATTGAACGTTTAGCACATTATGCTAAGCAAGTTAAGTCAGACAGTGAAATACAACTACTGTATGATGTCACTTATATATGAAACCTAAAAAAAAAAAAAAAAAGTCCTACCTGTTAAAAAAACTGAGTACCATTATGGTTACCAGCAGATAGAAGGCGGGGGATAAGAATGATGGTGTGTGTTTAGGGGTATAAACTTGTAGTGAGTAGTAAAAAGCCATAGAGATCTAATGCACACTATAATGAATGTAGTTAGCAATACTGTAATGATATAAAATGATAAATGTCCTTCAATGGCAGTCATATTATATATAACTGTATCAAAGTAGCGCTCTGTGCACCTTAAACTTATAAGTTGTAACATATGACATTCATCAAATAAAAAACAAATAAAAGAAAGGAATTTTTAAAATAAAAGTTGTTAAGTGCAAGTAAATAAATAGCTAGAGTGAATTTTCCATCCCCCCTGGTGATACTC
Source organism: Aselliscus stoliczkanus (assembly GCA_033961575.1). Taxonomy (NCBI): domain Eukaryota; kingdom Metazoa; phylum Chordata; class Mammalia; order Chiroptera; family Hipposideridae; genus Aselliscus; species Aselliscus stoliczkanus. The sequence goes on from CM066740.1 coordinate 88,014,727, forward strand.
CAACATCGTGCCTTTGTGTGCGTTGTGTTTTCCCCCAATAATGCTCTTCCTCTTGTTTTCTCCTCTTATAATCCTCTCCATTCATTGAGGCTCAACCTGAAAGCCTTTTATTGTTCCCCAGATCCACATAGGATCCCTCATGTGAAACTCTGTGGTGCAGCGTGTCCCTGCATTACCCCACTTTTCATTTCCACCTTACAATGTTTGTGTGGACAGTGTACTTACTTTCCTAGGCTGTAAGCTCTTGGAAGGCAAGGGATAGAATCTTGGTTATCTTCTGCTTCCACAGTGCTGTGCATATAAAAGTGCTCAGTAAATGGTGGTTTCACAACTGAAGCTTTGCAAAGAGTTATGGAGGAACAGCATTTCTACGTTAGGAATCGGAGGTTCCATGCCTCACTGGGCTGTGCCCTGCTACTGTGGTTTTAGACATGACTGATGGTAAATCAAGAACGGGATGGATGAAAGGAGAACTGACTCTGGGTGGTGAACACATAATATGATATACAGATGATGTGTTACAGAATTGTACACGTGAAACCTATGTAATTTTATTAACCATTGTCACCCCAATACACTTTAATTTAAAACAAAAACAAAAAAAAAAGAAGAACGGGATGGAGAAAGCTGTCTCGGAGCCCAGTCCGATGGTGTTTGGCAGTGGGAAGCGACCAGGGCATCATGGTGAAGGAGTTCCGTGCAGAGAGCTCTCGATGAGTTCAATACCACTGAGACAGATTCTGTTGTCCTATTCTGGACTTAACCATGTCACAGAGTTTTCTATTAAAACCCAGAAATCTTCTATGAATGCTGGTACATAACAATAATACCTTTGTTATCGGGGAGCATCTTACCCAGGTTTATCATGAATCAGTTTGTGGGGAAGTTGGAGAGAGAGGAATGGATGGGAGGGCTAAGTAAGAAGTTAGGACCGGGACAAAGGAAAGAGTTTGTGCCATTGAATCGGGAGATGTTTCCTCCACAAATTTCAACCTCGCTATGGCGAGGGTACAGGCAAGCTCTGAAAACTCGCCCTGGAAACTGTGGTCCAGATATTCACAGCCCCCATTTACTAACCCTCTATTGCCTACCTAGTAATTATCTAGTTCATGAACATTATCTCTAAACCTTAAAATTGCTTATAAGGTAGGCATAATTACTCCATTTTTCAAAGGAGAAAATTGTGACTCAGAAAAGTTAAATTGCCTCGTTACAATTGGCCATCTAATAAACAGCAAGATTTGAACACAAAACCTGAATGTTTTTCCCCTCTGTGTTATGCTTGCTGCCTTTTTAAGTAGGTGGCTTTTATTAACCAGCTGGGCATAGAGGAAAGGACAAGAAGACTTGGTAGGCTTTTCTTAGAAGGCAATTAATTATATTCTTAATGCTGTTGCCATGGCTTTATTTCAGAAACTCCAATTGCTGTGAGAAACTAGGCGTTACCCCTTTCTGAGGTGGTATTGGCCTTATTACAAGAGAGAATAGGACAGGAAAGTGATGGCTAATCTCCCATCTCTCACCAGGAGGAAATTTAGCTAGTGTCTTTGTTTTCGTACAAAAGGAAAACAAAATGAATCTGTGATATGCAAATGAACCTCTCAGCCATTTGTTAATTTCTATTGTTTACTCATAAACAGGAAACACCAGGCCTGTGATACATCATCTTTTGTGCACTTGGCACCTCCCATCATGAATCATATTAATCTGCTCAAACTAACAAGGATTAATTGCCTTGGTGGGGCAACCTGGCACTGAAATGATATATTGCCCAGACAGCTTGGAATTTGGCCACTCATAAATCTCGTTCATTTGTCGCTTTACTTCTGTTTGTCTCTCTCTCTCTCTCACAGATGTATGCCCAATCACTGTGAGCACGGTGGGACGTGTTCGCAGACGTGGGACAGCTTCAGATGTACCTGTGATGAGACGGGGTACAGTGGGGCCACCTGCCACAATTGTGAGTGTCAATTTATCTCACTTTAAACTTGTAATTGCGTGAGAATCCGAGGTCTTCCGCCATGCTTTAAAATGCAGCAACCTGCATAAATCACACACCAAATCACTTGGTTCTGAAGAGCCCAGATGTGTGGTTATTTCTCCAGAAACGCATTCTAGTTGTCAGAATATATCCTTTCATGCCTAATGACTCCAAAAGAAGGACCAACATTTTCAATGTTCTGGAAACATATAGTAGTTGAAATCAGGAATGCTGACCTAGTATTTCACTCCATGTGTCTAAGTTATGTCTGGCTGTATAGACTGTTGGGAAAATTGTTTAGCGTGATGCCTCTGACTGGATCATCATGTATCAGTTCATCAGAGAGGCAGAGCGTAATTTGAACATTTAGTTTCTGGACATTAGTTGTTGCATGCTCTCTCAACTATTTGGCTGCATTTTTTTATATCAGAAAACAAATGAGTTAGAAAGTGAATGAAATTGAATGAATTGAATGAATTGAAGTTGTATATCTAAAATAAAACCACAAGAAGACAATTTTTTTAAATATTAATAATAAATAGCAACATGCCAAGATGACTAGTAAAACACAGATGTGCCTTGTTTTACATAGTAGCTTGACCCTGAGAAGGTAAATCAAAATTATTTTTTTAATTCAAAGAATATGTTTAAGTGAATGCTAGCTCTGTAATTGTATTAATTTTCCAAAAATGCATTGCTGTTTACTAAGCACTTTTGAAAACAGATCAGCCATAAAAGATACAGTTGAAAGGAAGTCATCTGTTGTATAGTGTGTGTAGTTGGCATGTGTGAGTGTGTGTGTATGTGTGTATATGAGTGTATGTGTGTCTGAGTGTGTGTGTGTTCATGAATGTATGTGTGAGTGTGTGAGTGTGAGTGAGTGTGAGAGTGTGTGTGTGTGTGTGAGTGTGTGAGTGTGCGAGTGTGTGTGTTTGAGTGTGTGAGTGTGAGTGAAGGAAAGAAGGGACAGAGAAAGAGGAAGAGGTTCAGTGCCCTTCAGTCTTCTCTCAGTATTCTGAAAAACTGACTAGTTCAGAGAGGGTTCTAATCTCTAAACCCTCTAATCATACAGACTGCTTTCTCTTTATTTCACTTTTAGGAAATAAAGGCAAGCAAAATATTATCAGAGTAGAGTTCTGGGGACAGTAAAAATATAATATAGTTCTCAAAGCCCTTTTTATAGCATTATTTATAACCCTATGCAGGCCTCAGCTAAGTTCTATTCAGGCTTCATCTAAGAAAGAATATTTGGAATTTATTTTATTGCACTTATTAATTTGTTTAGAAACATACTTAAAAACAGGAGACAAATGGAACTTCTAGAAAAATTAACATTAATGTTGGGTTGTCGGAAAAGTCATGATGCAGTTTTGCAATGAAAAACATAGAAAAAAATAAGTCATGACTTTTCCGACAACCCAGTAGGAAGATGCACAAGAGAATAAAAACAGGTAGACACTTAGTAGGTTCATCATCTAGAAAGCATTTAAATGCAGGTATGTGAAAATATATTTTGATGAATAAAGAACAAAAGTGATATTGAAATTAATTAGAATAAAGGAGTGATGACTAAAATCATTCCTTTCCAATCACATCAAAATGTTAACTTTCAACATATGCTATTCATTATATGATATATGATGTTTGAATTAAGTAACTTTGATGAAACTAAGTACTTTCACTCTACCAGTGTAATTTACATATTGTGCTATAAATACCGCCTTTTAATTACAAGGGATCTTGTTTCTGAATATGGAAATTCTAACTAAAGACAAAGAGCAGACATTGGTAGTGGTTATACGAGTTCCCTGTCTCAGTGACCACTTTGATATTGAATTAAAAAGCAAATAATGATTTTCATAGCGTTTCTTTCATTGAAATACACAGCAAAGATTTTAAAAATTAATTTTTTTAATTTTTAAAAATATGCTACCAGTTGAATAGTTGAGTGTTGTAAAGAGTAATAACTCCAAGTATTAAAGATCTCCTAAGTGTGTTTAGGTTTGACTCTAGAGCAAGCTTTAAGTGTAAAAGAGAAAAATTACATCCTCTCTGCTTCTCATTTCTACTCATTCCTTGTTCTGTTTTTGTATCTATCATTGTAGAATCATCCATTTTAACAGTGAGACCCGATCCTTTGTTGTGTTCTCTAAATGAAGCCAAAATTTTGAAAATTGACTGTGTGCCTAGGTAGAGGTTGACAAGACCGTAGAGCATAATTCAAGAAAGGGTTGATTGGACACTCTTTTGTTGTGAAAAATTATACCTTGTACCTTAACTGACTGGTAGATGCTTTCTAATAAGCAGAAAGACTTGATATATCTCTTTCTTTGTTACTACCATGGATTAGTTCAAAATTGGGAGGGTCTGGCCCAGTACCTAATAATGCAGAAATATATAACATATGCCACTTAGTTTGATACAGGATGAACAACTTTGCATTTCTGCACAGTGACTGCATTGATAGCAAGAGCACTGGAGTGAAAAGACACCAGCTTCTATGAGATTACCCTACTGTGTGCCCTTCCAGCAAGCCATGGGGCTTCTCTTGGACTTCTCTGTGCCTCTGTAGACAAAATGGCTACTGAGGTCTCTCTAGTTCTAACAGCCAATAAGCTGAGACTTCCAGTGGCTTATTCTGTCTTCCGTGGTTCTGGACTATGTGCATATTATTAAATATTTTACCTCATTATTTTTCTGCAGAGGACCAAGCATCCCTTTGGAAAAGGAGTTATGATAATTTTATAATAGTGCCACTTTAACAAGGTAAAGACTGGCTAACTAAAGTCCAAAGTTTAGTATATCTAAATACGCAGTAGTGCTTCAAACATTACAGTTAGGCTACAACAATTTCAGCATGTTTTCTACTGTGGTCCAGGCTCAGTCAGGATGAGGTAGCTATTTCTCAGATGACCCAGGATCATTCAGGGTAGAGCTTATAGCCCAAGATGGAACCTAAAAGCCCTTTCTTGATAGGTTCCACTGCCTGAGTTTGAACTTGGCACTTAAAACTCTTTGAGCTTCCATTTTATCCTGTGTGAAATGGGGCTGGTAACAGCACCCGGTTAAGCTGTTGTAAGATCGGATGAGATGATTTATGGAAGACACTGAGATGAGTTCTAGCATATGTTAGTACTCAATACATTTTGCCATTTCATTTTGCCATTTCAGAGTACTCATCCCTTCGCTCTGAACTTCTATATGCAATAATTGTCCATATCACACAATTTGACATTTAATTTCATGCTGCCACTCATTGTTTGCTATCATTTCTGACAGACTTGGGCTTGAAGTGAATCATTAATTTGTTTCCATAGGTTTTCTTTCTTTTTATTTCAGAAGAACTGAAAACAATTGAAAGCGATCTGGATATGTCCTAAACCTATATCCATTTGTTTATTTGTTAGTTTCTACATGGAGAACTGATTTTCAGACAAAGCCTGTGTAGAGCTTAGAGGATTGTCATTTACAAACCACTCGCCAGGGCAGTCTGGATGTCATCCTGTAGGTGAGGAAATCCACAGGGATGGTCAGATAGCAAGAAAGGGAACACCAGGTTTTCCTATCCCCGAACTAAAGAGGCTAGTTAGAGGCAAAATGTAAACACATTAAATTGTTTCAGTTTTGCACTTTGTAAATATTCTTATACTGACATTCCATTGTCAATGAATTTCTAAGAGCATATCAGGATATAAAATCACGACAGAGAGTAGAATGAGCATGTGGAATAGTTTATTTGTTTTGTTACATTAATTTGTCCCTACTTGTCTCTCCCAAATGTATAAACATGTGTCTTTTCTTGTGAGCAAAACTTCATGTTGACAGCTACGGTCGTTTCCTCTCAGTAGTGCTGTCTAGACACTTTTCAATTGATCTCCAAGCTTACTTTCCAATACTTTAAATGCTCTTTAGGATCTAATTATCATCTTATTATTTTCACATGTGTTTCTTACACTTCATAATTATGGCTCAGATTTACATAAATTAAAATTTTAAAAGCCATCCCTTATCTCACGGCTTACAGGGATTTTTTTTTTCTCTTGCTGCTGGCGTCTGTCTTTGACCTTAGTCATTCTCACATAGAATATTAGCCCCTTGTGTGGAACTGTCCTCAAAATTCCCAGAAAGTTCTCAGTCATATGAAAATGTTTGGCTATTTTCACAACTGCAAGAGGATATTTGACAGATACAAGCAATGTTTAGGGGTGGAACTTTATAAGAATTATTAAAATGCCAGGCCTTCGTTCCAAGAGAAAATATTTTTTCCAGGTATCTTTTTATTAAAGAAGAGGTTCTCACCTTGCCCAGATCTATAGACCTGACTCTTTCCAGAGGTAGTAAGAAGAGATAAACTCAATGGCCTACATGGAACTCTTTCAATTTTACAACTATGTGATTTCTGAATTCTGAAGTACTGAAGGGACAGCTGCCGGTGTTACCACACAAATTCAAAACTAAAATGTTTGCTAGCCATTGTTAGAGGGGAAAAAAATGAAATTTAAAAGGAAAATTATTCTACTTGCTGTAGTCTGGAGCTGTTACTCTGGGTCCATAACTTTGTAAATGATAAATTACATTGCATCTTATCACCGCACACAAGTAAAGTGCAGTGGCTTCTAACAGGTCACACCACATTGTTTATAATCCATTGTACGCATAAGTAATTTAATTCAGAGCACAGTTTTTAAAAAGAAATTAATCCTACCTGTTTGTAGTCGTATGAACATAGGGCACCAACACTTAGATGTATTAGGGCAGGAAATGTGGTACCTCTATCCTTATGGAACTACCAGAATAAGGCCTCAGGGAAGACAACTTGGAATTTGAGCATCATGAGCCATCCCATCCCCACAGCAAATGAAGTCCTTGAATAGAATCATGGCTTTGTGGAATTGGACTCTGTCCCTCAGCTATACATTCATCCGCCTTGAAAGGACCTTCTCGGTATGGCTATGTCTTTAACCTGGTCTTCTGCCATACTTTTCCTCTCTTCCTCCCCTCCAATCCCATTGGCCTCCTTACATTTTTTCCATACATGCCCTGTACCTTCTCACTGTCCCCACTCCCTGCCACCATCATCACCACAGGACCTTTACACATCCAATCTCCCTGCTTTGCCTGCTACATTCCTGTTCATTCTTCATATCTCAGTTCAGTAGTCATCTCCTTAGGAAAGCTTTCCCTGACCCCGTTAATTAGGTCAAATCCTCTTATTCTAAGACATGTGTCTTTCTCTTAGCACTAGTGATGGTGGTGATTTTCCATTGATTTCTTGGGATTCTTTAATAATGTCTGTTCCCCTCCACGGGACTAGAATATCTGAGAGGAGACAATGCCAGGCTCTGCTCACTGCTTTATCCCCAGGGCCCACCCAGCATATGATACATGCTCGGTGAATATTCACTGAATCAAAGAGTGAATGAATGGCAGAGAACATAAAGAGCATCAACAGCTGTTTTTAAAAAAATCAGTCTCCTTTATACAGGTTTATGAAGATAATGAAGTTATGCAGAGAGAATGAAGCTAAAGATAGAAGAGGAAAGCAGAAAGGGGAGATAGAAAATAAAAGATGGATTCATGGAGAGCAGAGAGGGTAGCAATAACAGCAGAAACAGCCACATAAGTATAAAGTTACAAGATGTTAATTTGACAGATTCAGAATATGGGCAAACAAACGTACACATTTCAAATCATGTTTGAGGAAAGCACTGTATCATGTTAAGTCTCCATGCATTAACGTGTGGAAATATTTAACAATAGTGGCAAAGTAAGTTGCAACCAAAAAAATGACATCGTAGGCAACAGAGTGTAATCACCTTTCTGTGCTGGCTGATTTATGAGCTATTTTAAAATGGATGTACACATGTTTAAATATCGACTATCTCGTTTTAGTGAATGACAAAAAAAGTTTACTTTAAACGTGACACACAATTTGAATAAGATGGACTAATTCTTTTTAATTCATCATGTACTATCATATGAATATTCTTGATACGGGGAAATCACAAACAGGGAGAAGATCTCAAGGTTTGAAATCAGGTGTTCTGATGTCAGATCTCAGCTCCCCCGGCAATGTGGCCACCTTTATTTCTGCATCAGCTGAGCTTGCCTAGTTGTGGGATAGTAGACTCTCTCCTATGCCTGTAAGGGCTCTGTTATCCTCAAACCCTCTTAGCATATTAATATGCATTTATACCCTAAGACAGGGAAGACTTCTTTTCCAGTACATGCAACAGGCCACTGACAGCAATGAAATGAGAAGTGTTCCATTTAATCCTCTTCCTCCCTGTCTCCTTCCCCCCATCCCCTTGTATTGGCTTTGTGTTTTGGACAATCACTTAACCTCTCTGAACTTATGTATCTCCTGGGACATGCAATGAAATATTGTCTCTTGAAGTGCTTTTGTGAATTTAGAAAACATCCCATTTCTTTTTGTAACTTTTATTATACTACTAAGTCTTTCACAATAGCCTGACACATTTTTGTCTGATTATAAGTAGCTTAAGGACACTGATCACAGATCTAGCTGAGTCCTAAGGAGAAGCTCAGAGGGTGCCTCAGTATTTAAGCTACTACTCACTGAGAAGATAAAAGGCTTTGTTAGCAAGTATAATGGCCCCACAGGCTGATTTCTATGCACAAGGTGACTCTGCTCTTTTTAATCTAGACGGGCGTTAAGTAGCCAAATTGTGCTTCTTTGTTACCAAGTGAACAATTACCAATTCTTCTGAGTTAAACTCCTGTTCTTCTTCCCATCCCATTCCTGCACCATGACCTACTTCCATTGCTCAGCGTGTCCTTGTGATTAAGGAGTGGCCGTGGGACACTAAGTGTCTGTATTCTTAGCGTCACTTATTTACTTTTTATCCATTTGGCAATATGTTGAGAGCTGATTCTATTCTGTATATGAGGTAGGTGCTGGAATGTGGGGTAGAGAAAGGAAGAGGGCAGGAATCCCGGGCCGAGTGTTAGGCAGCTCCCTCCAAAGAAGTGTATCATTTCATTCAAAATACAAGTCTTTATAATCTTAATCAATTTCCACACCTCTGGCTCATTGGGATTGTGCACTGAGGATGAATTATACTGCACACATACATCTCATAGTCTAGGACCTTCAGGGGTCAGCAAACTTTTGTTGGCAAACTGCGGCTCGCGAGCCACATGCGGCTCTTTGGGTACATACATGTGGCTCTGAAGTAAAATTGAAAATGAAAATAAAACTATCAGTTTCATTTATAAAATTTTTACAGGATATTATTCACATAATGGTGATTATGTAAAAATATATTTATGGCTCTCGAATAATTTTTAAATTGTTGTGAGGGACAGGATTGGCGCTTCCAGGGGTCGGCAAACTTTTGAGATGGAATGTACCCAAAGAGCCGCATGCGGCTCGCGAGCTGCAGTTTCCCGACCCCTGGCTAGCTTGATACTTTCCATGCTTACAAAATATGTACAAAGGTAATTATATGGAAAATTATTTAATGTCTTATCACAAATTCTTTGCAGTTCTAAGCAGTTATTTTATCTTTTCAGATTATATTATCAGACTATTTGTGTATTTCTGTTTGTTTTCTTATCAGATGGGCAGAGAGAAGTCAGAGTGAGAGGAATGCAGGGGTCAGCATGGTGTTGGGTGGAGGATACAGTTCTCTATAGAATGTGTATAATTGAAATAACAATAGCCTCACCTGGATGTGAGAATTCTTTAGATGGGAAGCTCACTGTCTCACCAGAGCTAAGGCATTTGGAGAGAGAGGGAAATGACAAGTGGTGTCACTTTCTGAAATCACACTTATTCACAGAATGAAACAATAATCCCAGCAGCTCCTTTATTCACACTTTCACCTATAGCATCCGCAGATAAAATGAGATGGAAATAAAAAGAGGAAGTGCTACCCGTGTAGAAATGTTGGAAGGAGATTCAGAGGCCGTTCTACCTTCCGGCTACAACCAAATAAATTACAATAGATTAAAATAGTGCAGGCTGTTTGCAGAAGCAGAGCCCCAGGACCTCTACCTTTCTGAGGCAGCCCAAATTTCAAATTAATCCCCTTTCATGCCTTGCTTTGGAAAGATGGCTAAGATTAAATATAGAAAGAAAGGGTTTCATTTGAGTTTTACAAAGACTCTTTCAATAGTTTCAAAAAATGTATCTTTCTCTTTGAATAAAGAGCCTGTGCAAAAAGTGGATCTGCAAATGCATATTAACAAGCAGCCTGCCACAGAGGTGAGCTATGATCCTGTGAACTTCTCAGAGGCTGGAAAATGCCAGGGCCGGGTTATAAGGGAGCTGGCGTCACTCATTACATTGTCCTGTAGTCTTACTCCCAGTGACTGTCTCACCCAAGGTTCAGAGGGAAGAGAAGAGGGAAGGAACACACTCATTTCTACACCTTTTCCAAGTTCAGCCAGAGGGAAAGAAGGTAAGAGAGAAGGAGGCCCGCTTAGCTGGAAGATAAAGAAGGAAACCTCAGAGACATTTGTATCTACTCAAAAACAAGAGAGGAGAATTAAAGTTAAAAGTAGTATGTGTTTCTCCTTTGATCCTTTTAATGTCTCTCCAGTCAAACTTTTTTTTTCTTTCTTTCATATTGACATCAGTCACTGTGTTTCTATTGCAAGTCTTTAGCTTTACAAACCTGGTATGTAGGAATATCTCCAAATCGTAGATGTTTGCAGTTCATTCGGTAATATTCTACGTTTCTTTTGAGTGCAGAACACTAAGTGGCTATAGAAACACACAGACAGCAGCCTGCTTCCTTATGAAAGAGATAAGGCAGCTGAAAAAGGAGGCAGGACCAACTCAGAACACATTAATGTATTAGTGAAGAGCAGTGGATATTTATGCACCAAACTGCTGTGAAGACCCATGTGTTCAATTAACATGGGAGAGAGAACAGTGTGAACCAAGATGGCTGGGGGAGATTCCAGGAGGAGCTGCACCCTGAGCTCAGCTCCTCCTCAGGGTGGTAGCTCAGATTGGGACTAAGAAGAAAAAATGTGGGAGGTGGTCCAGCAGAATTAGAAAGCATAAGTGGAAGTATAAGAAAAAAACTTAGGCTGTTAATTTATTGTAGACAGCTAATGCCACTACAAGCAAATGTCTCCCATGGAAAGCACAGCGGTTTCTGAGGGAATGTTGCTGGTTCACTATTTGGGTATTCTCACCTCTGACTGCTTCAAATTTCAGTAAAATATATTTATTTGATAATCTTTTCTCTTAGCCAAATACAGCAAAATACTATAAATGTATATGAATTTGACTAAAAAATATGGTCTTGTATTCAAGTAGAGCAAGAAAAAAGTGCAGGGGCTTGCAGTGCCTTGATCTCATCATGTAATTTTGTCCCAAAGCTGCCATGGTAGCTTGTGCTTGCAAAATATGCCTACCCTACTTTTGAAAGACCTTTCTTGCCATCACAGATGCTGGCACCAAATGCTAGACAATATTGGCACATGCAAAATTGCTGTCATTGCTCATTAGCAGGCATCAAAATGTCCTAATAATATACTTTGCCATTATCCAAGCCCATTGAGACATCCATTAAACATGTCTTGCTTGCCAGGTCATATGATCAACTTTCATTATGCTCTCTCAGGCCAAGTGTGGCCATCCGGTTAGATTGAATTTTAAAAAAAAGCAAAACAACAACAAAAATACTTCTAAGAGTTTGGCTGTGGAAAGAGAAATTCTATCCATCCATCCAACCATCCAACCATCCATCCATCCAACCAGCAATGGAAATCAGGGCTCTAGAAAACCCCGTGTGTGTTTTCTACCATATGGCTGTCTGTTGCTGAGATGCCCCTTTTAGAGAACATTCAAGTATTCAGTGTAAAGCATACTCTTGTTCAGAAAATACTAGCCCATTACGGCTCCTTATTGGTTTCAGTGACATAGGTATAGGCTTTCTGAAATCATAAAAACCTGAATGTTGTGGGGCTAGGCTGAATATTCTGGACAATCCCAGAGCACCTGAAGCTAGGTGAATGGAATGAGCTTTGTTAATTTGTTGTCCAAAAGGATTAATTTGGTTTTTTTCCTTTGTGTCGTTCTTGAAATCAAGCTGCCTCGCGCTGTGTGAGGGAGGAGGGAGTCTCCTGAACTTCCACAGGGGCGGGGCGATCAGTAATGGAAACTCGTGCTTTCCACAGACATGGCGATGCTAGGAGAGAAGCCTTGGGTCTGGACTCTTATTAGCTGCCCTTGAGGAAGGCAGGTAGGACACTGTGGGCAGCAGTCCCTGCTTCCTCATTGTTAGTGGAGCACCTGCTACTCTGAGCATGGACCTCACGGGGAAACGTGAGCTGTGGGAGACAACCTGGCTGAGCAGCCCCAAGGCCGGTCGTCTAGAGGGTGCTCAGGTGGCAGGGGAGCTGGGAGGGGGAGCAGAGTCACTGCGTGAGTGACAGGCAGCCGACGTGCAGTGGCTGTGGAACGAATCCGCCCCTTGGCCCGGACGCTGCACCCGCCCCTTAGGACCTCCGGCCACTAACACCAGATGAAATGTGGCATTAACCCAGTCCTGTAACTTGTGCTTTGACTCAGTGGCGTCTCCAGAGCTCCACTGAACTGAGGTATTTTGCACAAAGCTTCATTTCTACAGCCTCACCTAGGTTTTGGAGCTAACACACCATGTAGAGATAAAAAGAAGAATACAGAATGATTCATCGGGCAGAAAAAACATGGAAGACCAATTTATTGAGAAGCATCTGAATTGCGATTAGCAATCACGGAAGAGAGCTTATTAATAGAAAACATTTCCCCACATCCCTTATGCATATGCATTCGATGTGGAGAGAACTGACACATAGTAAAAGCATATTAAAGACCAACTGATATTAAAATTCTAAGGGACTCTGAATTAGGGTTTTAGTTTGCATTCAAAATGCTACTTTTTCGTGCTTGCCACCCCCTGTGCATCCATGGTCTACCTGTCTTTAGATGAGATAAAGGAATAACAGGCCCGAAAATCTACCACATGGGCTCTTTAGCTAAGGCATGGGCCCACTTTGACACTTAACATCAATTTCACATGTGGTGCTCACAAAACACATTTAATCTGCATAAACTGTAATTTTCATGCTGTGATCATTTAGATTCCAACAGTCTCTATTGATTAGTTTAAGAATACTGTTTCCATTCTGCCTTTTTAATGAGGATGCCCAGTGGAAAGTCACACTAGAATCTCAAGGAACTTTTTTGTTTTTCAACAAAAAACAAATAGAACCATGATGGCTGGGGAGATGGGCTTCTTGTCAACAGACTTAAGAAAAATTAGGAATAAATATACAAAGTTTGAGGAGGAGTCGGTTAGTAGATATTTTGAAATACTTATTGATGTAATAACATATTAAGATTAAAAGCTATGCCTGAAAAGTAAAGTGTTGCTCTGAAATGTTGCCTTCTTACAGTTGTCTTATCAGAGGTCTGCAACCACCCCAGTTTTCTGAATTTTATTCCAATTATCTTCACCAGTATGTGGCTTCCTGTTCCAAAAGAAAGGAAGACTTTAATAAGCAGGGTGGTGGTGGGCAGGGAGAGAATATGGAGTGGTCTTGGCAGAGTAGGTGGGAAGAGAAGAAAGAAAGTTCTAACCTTTGAGCTGCAAGACTGGTTACACTAGACTTTAGAGCATGTGATCTGCTGATAAAGAGAGAGAGAAGGCTTTGTATATATTTCAAGCAGTCCTAGAGATCATGTAAATGCAGTTTAGAAGAAATAGAAATGTATTTACTTTTAAAGTTAGTTTACTTCCTGCCTTAGATTTAAATACAGAGGGTGTCCCCAAAAAAATGTATACACATTTTAAGAAAGGAAAAAAACTGTATAAAAATTGTAATACTTAGTATACACCGATAGCAAAAGGTGAATACAAGTCATGTGTATACATTTTTTTTTGGCACTCCTGGTATATACTTAGGACTGAAAACAATTTTAAAGGGAAGTCAAAAGAATAGTGTTTTTTTTTCTGGGGGAAAAAATGAGAGCAAGGTTTAAAGACAAAAACAAAAATAAATGGCAGTAAAAAGAAGTGACTGGCATAATGCTCCTTTTGGGGTAGTTTATGTGTAAAATTGGGGACATGAATCAAAGGCTCTATAGTCTATCAGTAGCATTGATTCTTTTCTCCTTTATAAAGAAGGGCATTCCATTCCTGAGAAATAATAAGAGATGACAAATCCGTTATTAAAACTTATCAAAGACAAAAGCACAAACATTTTTACGTTAAAAATATTAATGCAAAAGTAGGCCAGTCAGGTTTTTTACAAATCACCTTCAGTACAAACATAAACACACTGACAGGTCTTGGACTAGATAAATCTCAAATACAAATCAAATTCTTCGCACTTACTGAGGCGTACTTCATACAAGCTCCTATCTAGGTCATCAGCAATCACCTAACATCGATATAAACCCTGACGACTCACTGTAAGTTCCTCAGGACACTGAGCGTGTCTTCTTTATCTCTGCACACAAGTGCCTAGCTCGCTGCTCAGCACCTGGTAAGTATTAAATGAATTTTGAGGAGCGGAGCTGTAATTGTGTCCACAGGCACACAGATACACACACACACACACACACACACACACACACACACACATATCATACCTCACACACAACTGTAAAGACATGCTTATCATCAGGCTTTGAACATACAAAGGCTTCTGCTTGCACGATGGCAGATGTCTCTTGTCTGGTACAGCATCTTACCATAAGATCCCTTTTGTTTCTCAGTAAGAAACAAAGAAACTTTCATTTGATAGTGCCCTGATGTTTGGTCCATAATAATTGTTCTGTGCCAAACTACATTCTGTACAAACTTGCATGGACAAAAAAAACTGTCAACAGCACGGACTCCCACTTAAATCTTTGGGAGAATCAAGAGGCAAGGACTCCAGTTCATTTGCAATCAGCAAAGTCGCTAAGCAGGAATTAAAGGAGAGGCACTTTCTGTGCGTTTCCTTAGAAATGGCTTCAAAAGATGGGATGCTCAATGTGGATCAGTTTCCTAGCGCTGCCTTAACAAATGACCCCAAATTTTGTGGCTTAAAACGTTAGAAATGGATTGTCTCACTATTCGGGAGGCCAGAAGTGCAAAGTCGGTGTGCAGGCAGGGCCGGGCTCCCTCTGACGTGGGAAAACTCCGCCATTGCTTCTTCCTTGCTTCTGGTGGTTGCCAGCCATTTTTGGTGTTCCTTGGCCCTTGCAGTCTTAACCCTCCAGTCTCTGCCTCCGTCTTCACGTGGTCTTCTTCCCTGTGTGTCTGTGCACCCGATTTTTCTCTCTCTCTTATAAAGACACCAGCGATTAGATTCAGGGCCCATACTAATCCAGTATGGCTCATCCTAACTCATGAGATCTGCAAAGATGCTGTTTTGAAGTGCAATCCCCTTCTGAGTTTCTTGATGGACGTAAGTCTTGCAGAGCATTATTTGGCCCACTGCACTGTGCATGCTCACGTCCATCCCTGCGTACATATGTAGTTCCACGCCTCCCTGCCTGCTTTCCCACCTCCTGGCTTTTGCTTACCTCACCCCACAAAATCCATCCCAGAATCCTCTTCTCCCCACGTTTACCACATGCAAACCTTATGCTCTCTCTGTAGGGTCTAGTTCATAGTCTCTTTCTATTTGGTGAAATTTTCTCTGATCACTCAAGCTTAAAATGATTTTTCTTTTTATCGTATTTTCCATAGAAATATTCTGTATGATTCCACTGATATTTATACACTTAGGTTTTTGGGGTTTTTATCCCCCAAAATGTTTTGTTTACAGTTTTCCCTCAGAATGTAAAACTGTATGGGCATTGGTCATCTATTCCCATATTATTTATTACAAATCCTAGTGTTCAGTGTTTGTTGATTACATTTTTAATTTTGAACACGCACGGAGGGTTGAAAGAACATTAATGAGAACAGGGTTGGAAGTACGTTAAGTATTGAACTTCACATTTACTATAGTATCTCATAGACTTCACAATGGAATCTAAGGAAA
This sequence comes from Aselliscus stoliczkanus, assembly GCA_033961575.1. Lineage (NCBI taxonomy): Eukaryota > Metazoa > Chordata > Mammalia > Chiroptera > Hipposideridae > Aselliscus > Aselliscus stoliczkanus. The sequence continues at coordinate 88,030,709 of CM066740.1, forward strand.
ATACTATTAGTTTTACGGATTTTAAGACAGATGCTCAAAGGACATGGCAGAGTCAGAATTTCAAAGCATTCTGTCGCTTTCGTGACATCTGCCTTTTGCTGCATCATTCCCAGAACCTTGAAAATTCCTAGAGCACATAGGCTATTTGGAGGTGTGTCCTTGAAACGTTGGTTTTATACTGGAAAACAGCACAGCACACCCCACAGTTTCTGACCTTGGCCTCCACCAATGCTCAGCAGCTATAGGAGCGAGTTAGGGAAACTCCGGGAGAAATGAGGCTCTCGCTTCTGGCACATGTGAACCTGTAGGCCTCCACAGGCTTCTGCACAAGTTCACCCCAATCTGTAGAGACAACACAAAATCAGGAAAAAGCATGTGGAAACCTCAGTCTGTATTTGTGATATTTTTAACATCGCTGTAAACGTGCATCCATATGCCGTATATGTACCTGCCAGGTAGACTGTGACCTCATGAATCAGAAAGGCCCATTTTCAAGGTCTTGTGTTCGTGGCAACCTGTCTTTGCTCCCTGAGCATGTGGGTCTGATTAGTCACATACATGCACACATACACCCATGATGGTGCAAACTTCAGCAAGTGACTGCAGGCTGACTTTTTAGAGCCTCACTTTTTTCACTTGATTGCTGGTTCATAAAATACCAATGCAATCTACACGCCCACACAGACATTCCTTCTCTCTGTAAAGGATGGAGACCCAAATGCTGCCAAGCTCACTATGGGCTCCTGGCCCAGAAAAGGTTCTCTCAGCACTCTGCTGACATTATTTATGGCCCTGATGTACAAACCCAGAATAAAATGGAATTAAAACCCAAAGTTAATTTCAAGCTCCATTAGAAATTAAAGGTGTTGGGAAAGAAATCAATATTTGCCCAGTGCAAAATGACTAAATTCAAAGCAATTAATTCTATTATTTTGTAACTTGTAAAAACTCTAAAGGAACCTTCAAACTATGAAATGTGGCCACGTGAACACACATACACGATATGTGACTTAAAATAATGAAAATGCTTTCCAGGAGCAGCATGCAAAAATCTATTTTATTACTTTACAGCCACACCATGTAGTATACACACTAAAATGTGTGTCCTCAGATAGAGCCAATTATTCTGGAAAATTCACAGCCGTTTCTAGCAATTACCAACACTCGGGTGCAAATCCGGGAGGATTTAAGAAACAGAAACAATGCAAAACAGCAAAGAGATTTATTTAAATGGAACAAATGTATCCATTTTCTCAATTTTACTTTTTCTCTTTTCCAGCTTCTTTCTGTGTAACACGGTAGATTACCAAACAAATGACCTTAAAACACTGCGGCTCCAACTAGTATAAAGCATTTTGCAACCTGTAGAGTTGCAGGTCGTAAAAGACATAAAACACTCAGTGAAAGCTTTTTCATGGCCGAATCATCGCCACTTCTTCCCTGCTCTGCCTTTGGGGAAAGTCTGAGCTAACAAATGGGACTTTTGTGGGTCCAGAAAGATCAGAGTCCAACGGGACCTGCATCAGACCTTGTAATTAGGACAGGTCCCCGGTTCCTTCCCCTTTGCCCTGAAGCAGCCTCGTGAGAAGTGGCTCAAGCATCACTTATTCAGTAGACTGGGGGGAACAATTGTAACAGATAATGTGCAACTAAGCCAGCTCTTAGCTAAGGACATGTGATGAGCCTTCTGAAAACCTTCCTCTCTTTGTGATAAAAATAGTCCGTAGGATAAAGGCCAAGCAGCAACACCATCAGGCCTTGGGACCATTCTAAGACTCTGCAGCAAGAGAGAGCCATGTAATCATTGGTGAAAAAGCCTCATGTCCTTCAGGATTCTAAATATTGACACCTTCTTCCAGTAGCTAATGCTCAACACCTTGACCTTTTGAAAATGGCATCCTTTAAAATTTGATTAGATGTATTTACCTTAAAGGAAAATGACGCGTCTGTCCACATGGTATGAAGTTGGGTTTTAGGAGCTGAGCTGCTGGGCCACCGGCCCCCACGCCGGCTGTGTCGTTGCTGCTCAGAGTTCTCCACTGGCTCTAATGGAAACCAATGTGTCAGGCCATATCGATTTGTGACTCGCTTAACTTACCTGTGATTCACCTTTTCCTTCCTTCCTGTGATAGTTTAAAAAGCGACCAGAGACTGCAGTAAGGTAGAGTGGGATCCTAGCCCCAGCTCTGTCCCTTACTGTCTGTCTGTCTGGCTGAAGGTGGCAACTGCACCTGCCTGAGCCTCACATCCTTCGACTGTAAAAGAGAAATAATAGCACTCACCTGGGAAGGTGCTTTTTAATTTAATTTTATTTTTTCAAAAGAATTTATGTATATGAAATAGATGCTCATGACAGGGTATATCGTGGGCCCTGTAAAGTGGGAGCCATCGGTGTCCCCGTGCGCCTCCCTCTCCTGGGTGCCCAGGGACCGACCGTAGGTGCGCTCTACACTCCAGCCATCAGACTTGCTTTCAGGAGAGCATCAGGCATCTCACATTAGAGGTTGCAGGCGAACGTAAGTCAAGGGAGTGAAAGGACATAAGGCATGTCAGAAATTGGAAAGCAGGGCTGTGGAGAGGGTCGGAATGAGGAAGGCATGTGTTTAAAACTATGACTCTCTCTCCATTTCCCGCCAAGGCAGTCATCCTTCTTTGCTGCCCTCCTCCAGAGCCAGTCAGCCCTCCGCGTGGCTTCCGTCTAGCCTACTTCATGTGTCTGCGCTCATTAGTGACCTCTGTATTGGCAAATTGATGTCGATTCACATGAACGGGACATCTATCTTTTATATATGTTTCCTTCTCCTCTTGGCAGTTTTCTTTGTTTTCTGTGACTCAACAAGCTCTTCATTTTGGTTCAGTGTGATTGAAGCCACTGTTTTCAGGCTAGGTCCTGGGTTCTTCCCTTTGCCTCACCCTTAGATACTGATCGATGCTCCCAGGACTTGTCCTCAGGCTTTTCTTCTCGTTTACACTCTTCCCCGTAGCACCCCTAACTGTGTCTTCCATTTTTATTAAATATTGAAGATGCCTTTATTTATATTGCTAGTCCAGAACCTTTGGTAGATCCATTAAACTGCCTAGTGGACAGTGAATGGCATACAGTAGGAATTTCATAACTATCTGTGGAATGTATGAGCATCTCAGTATCCTACATGTTATAACCCTTTAACAAACTCAGCATATTGAAAAGCAGTGCATTCTTTCCCCCATTCTCCCAGACTTATGTTTAGAAACATTACGTACACATAAAAAATATTCACTACATGATACAAGCTCTTAGATGAAACTCATTAACTTACTATTAGAAAGTTACTAAATTACCTCCTAATTTTATTACAAAAAGAAAAAAAAAAGGTTGCCTTAAAGGATAATTAGCTTTTTCATTAAAAAAAGAAACCAGCCTGAGAAAGAAAGAACCCTTTTCTTAAAGAAATGTATCATTAAGTAGTGAGATCATTACTCTAAGAATTCTCTGTGAATTCTTGGATTTGCCATTTTGGTGGAGCCCCCCTGAAATCACCCCATGCTTGTTTGCCCTCAGCTGAAGGCCCACCATCAGCTTCCTCCATCAGAAGTCGAGAGGGCTTCGATTGGCAGCACTTCCCACTCAGCTCTCTGCTCTGACCATGGAGAAATCATAAATCTACTGGAAAAAAAAAAAAGTTACCCCTTTTAAGAAAAATACCAGTTGCTATTAAAAATTTTCCTGTATTACATTTAAAATGGGGGAGGGGGATACAGTGATAGTATACTTTGCTAGTATATTTCTATAAATATTATTATAATGTGTTATATTAATATTAGTGTATTAGGCACTAAGAACAGTACAAGGAAAATAGATTTATTTATTCAGCCCTTTAAGTATATTGCATTTCTTAAATAAGTGAAGGTACAAGATAGATAGATGATTGAGAGATTGATGATAGATGGATGACAGATAGATGATATATTTTTACATAGATTTTATTTTATAGTTTATATTTGTATAAAATATGTTTATGTATTTTATACATATATAGATTTTTAAGTAGGTTGCAATTTATTAGATCTGTAAAATCTAAAAACTTGCAATCTACTTTTAAAAATATACCATATATATTCTGCCATATATATCTACCATATATATAATTTCCCAGCTTTCTAACATTTTATATGCACATGTTATATAAAACTGTTTTAATCAGTACAAAATTACAAAATAAACATATGCAGATTTCCAGTTGAAAATGTTGGAAGCTTGTATTAAAACTGTAGTTATGGAATGGTATGCTAATAACTAAATGAGAAGTAAAAACCAAAGTAAAATTTAAATGTAGATCCTAAAGTAAATAACCCCAAATTATTTCTTGGAAAATAAAGTGTAATGCTACTTCCACTATTACAATAGAGACAGAAGATTTACAAAATCTCCATGAGTTAATGAAAGATCAGACATTTTTGAAACGTTATGAGAAAACTTAATAAAACCCTTATATAATATGATTGCAAAAAATGCACAGGTATTTCCAGGGGCTGATAAAAATTACCTGCTGCTAATTATGTGCTTTACACTAAAAAACAAAAAAAAACTACTTGTATAGAACAAACATAGACCAAATTAATCATAGACTCAGAATGATTCACTAGGTATAGTTTACAAATTAATTAGCTTTCTCTTAATCTTTTCAATTAAAGAAGTGTTAAAACGTTCATTTATTGCTTAGTTCAGCGTTAAAATGCTGGTTAATTGCAAAACATTATGAGGGGCTAATATTAAAATTCCACTTACAATAGTCAGGAAAACAAAACACATTTAAAGTTAATTTGCAAATCCAGCTTTTCTACATCCTCTCAGGTTCTGAAAACAAGACTGCTAATGTACACAACCACTCCCTGACGAACTGTGTAGAAACGGTTCTCCATCTGACTTACGGATGCATGTGTATACAAATACATAGATACACATATGTGTCTATCCATATTCTTAGTAGCATTAGTTTTAGTCATAAAACCATCAAATACAAAATGAAGAACAATGCATGCAAACCTATTTATGATTTGCAAACTCAGAGTCTTTAGTTTCAAACGTTTTCTTCTTTCCAGTGCTCTGTGTCAGAGAGCTGTATTCAGACCACAGACATCTTTTATTCAGACAATCTCAAGTTGTGATGAATTTGGTTAAGATTTGCAACCAGTCCTGCTGAGAAATTCAAGAATAAAGTTGTGACGTAGGCCCTGAAGGCATCCATGAAGACATTGTTAATGTGTCAGAGGCAGCCTGACTGGAGGGGTGGGGTCTGAAATATTCAGTGTGGTGGGCATGGAGAATGTCCTTGTCACCTGTGTCACTGTGTCCCTAACGCGATGAGTAGGTGGAGAATGGGATTCAAATATAAATGTTATGGCAAGTGGAAAGTATGAGAAATGAAGTTCAAACAGGACCTAAGAGATTACTTCACTGATGTCAAGAAAATTATTTCTAAAAATACACAATACGGGCCGGCTGAGTGGCTCAACTGGTTAAGAGCTCGCTCAAGAGTGCGAGCTGAGCTCTGAGCAACGATGGTTCAATGCCTAGCCTGAGCTGAGTTGCCGTTGATCTGCCAATGGGTGATAGCATGGCTCAGCTAAAAAATAAAAATAAAAAATAAAAAATAAATTAAAAAAGTAAAACTACACAATAAGTGTGTAGCACTAAAGTGACAAAACAAGTGTAGAAAGAAAGTGTAAGTCAACTATAGAAAGATGTTACATAGAAGGAAAACAAACAGCTACTAAGTTTCCTTTGCACACATGTAACTAAGAGGACAGCATGGAGGAAGGGTCCTCTCTCAGTGTATTTGGCATTGGCTGGTCCTTTGTTAAAATGTTTGCTTCATGTCCCAGGAAGTAACATTTCAAGTCCTTAAGAGGGATTTAAAAATAAGATTAAATGGAATAATTAGCACTTGTTGTCCAGTCGTCATCTTAGCATCTTAAAAAAAATATATTGTCTTTTTAGAAAAAATAGTTTTCAAAATGAGATATGTAATGGGAAAAAGTTGGAAAGAATAAAAAAGGGAAGGAAATCACCCATGGTATCATTGTCTAGAAATAACCACTGTTACTTGTTTTGACATATTTTTAATCTCTTTTTTTCAGTGCTTGTATATGTCAATTCATTAAAAGCAAATTTCATTTTTGGTAGCTACTATTTAAGCACACAAAATGGAAAGATATTTTGAAATAGTCTGTAGCTGCAGTATACTATGACTGAAGAAGAAATACAAACATATTGAAGATAAGAAACATGAAATTTTTTAGATACATAGAACCAATAAAATTAACTTTAGTTCCACATGATGGCCAATTGAAAAAAAAAGAGATGAAAAAGAAAGAGAATGTGAGAGATTAGGGAGAGAGAAAAATACGTGAGAGAAGATAGGAGACAGAGAGTAAGCAAAGGATAAAGAAGCAAGGAAGTGGCGGGTAGGAGCCATCCTCCCCTGGCCACGTCCAGACGTTGGTGGCCTGCCTGTCACCCCTCCATGGAGCCTCGTCCTCCATCCCCAAAGCCAGCAATGGCTGGTCCAGTTTTTCACACGTCACATCACTCCGACTGTCCTGAATCCCTTTTTCACTTATAAGAACCCTTGTGTTTCCATTGGGTCATCCAGCTAATCCAAATAGCTTCCCACTCCAAGATCTTTCATTTAATCATATCTGCCAAGTCCCTTTTGCCAAGTAAGGTAACATATTCATAGGTTCAGGATTAGAAGGTAGACATTTTTATTTTTTTGCTGGGGGTGAGGGGGGACGGTAATTGTTCCACCTACCATGAACAGAACATTGTATTCTGTGATAATTTTAAGAAAGAACTCATAAAATCCGTTTCCCATTATGTCACACAAACAGAAATTAGAAAGCATTAGAACATCCAAGAATGGTAGTTTTTAGAAGGACTCTTAGGTCAACATTTTTGCCACTGGAGGGAGCCTTTCCTCAATGTCTAGAGGTTTCTCAATACTATTTTAACACATAGATTTATTTATTTTTTTTAATTTCAAACCCGTTCACTCTCTTTTTTTAATTCTTTATTTCATTCTTACGTGCTCCCTTTCCTTGTCGCTTTCCCAAGGATCCAGTGACTGTATGTTGGGACAGAATATTGGGGGTTATGGGAAGCTAGAGTGCGAAGACTCTCATTTTCTCCCTGAGCGCCAACGTTAGGCAGCCAATCAGAGGAAGGCAGAGGATGCGCTGAGAACGGCCATGTACCCCTGCGGTCGTTCAGATCAGGGACTCCAGAAAGGTAGAGATTCTCCAGGCCCTACAGCTCCCGTGCGACGTCAGATCCAACAGAGCAAGAGATGGGTCCTCCTTTGTGTTATTTTCTCAGCAGAATGATTTTATTTAGCACTGTTTAAACATGAATCTTTCCAGGAAGAGACAGCACAACTGCCTGTGCAGTCTCCTAGGTTTGTTCCTTCATGGTGCCAACTTGGCCCTTTTTCCGTTGGGTGATGGACGTGTAAAGGTGATGTCCTCTGCGTTGCTGGGACGCAGGCCTTCATACTCGGCTATCGTGAAGGAGGCACAGCAGGACAAAGCGGAGGAAGGGCCTGCACTGACGTCAGCCTCTCCATCCATTCCTCAGAGAAAGGAACGCAAGCGCGCTGGTTCCCAAAGCTTGTGAAGAGCATTTGGCACTAGACAGGATTCTAATCCTTCCTATAAGACTTAAAATAATTTCCCGGAAAATTCTCATTCGCCAAACTGTTTCTCCTGCTAATGTGGCACTTTCGATGTTTACTATTTTCTAGCAAATAGCTCCTAAAGGCCCATGCTGAGCCTCCTTCTACCCTGTTGGAGGAATCCTCACAGCCGGAACGCCAGAGGCTGGCAGCCACACTTGCTGGATCCCTTTGGCTGGCATCCCTGGAAGGCGTGGAACCAACAGGCAGGAGACAGATTTATCAAGGGAGAGTTTATCCTTATAGTTTATTTTTTCACATAGCAGATATCTTTTTACATAATATGTTTTCATGCGAATTTAAGTTGAGAATGAGGAAGCGTATCTTTGATATAGTCATATTTTCTAGGTCAAAGGAACAAAGAGCATATGCTGACCAAAGCATTCTAAATGGCAGATGGGGTGTGTGTGTGTGTGTGTGTGTGTGTGTGTGTGTGTGTGTCAGTGTCAGAGAGAGAGAGAGAGAGAGAGAGAGAGAGAGAACACAAGCCAACCCTTAAAGCCCTTGAAATATATTCCAAGTAGACAAAACAGTGCATGTGAAAGCAGAAGTGAGACACTAGACGCCTTGGGGAAGTAAAAAATGGCCAGGTATGCCTGAGCATATGCCAGACTGTCACGTGATGCCATTGCATGGGTAGGCAGAAGCTGGTGATAAAAAGTGGTCTGTCTTAAACTTAAGTCCTTGAACTTTATCCTGAAAGGTCTTGATTGAATAGGGCTGCACTTAACAAGGGAAAATTATGTTAATAAGCTGTATATGAGGAGAAAAATTCTCTGTGACCAAGTTACTTCAGGAAACATATTTTTTAACCACCTCAATTTGAGGTCTCTTTAATATTCCAATACATGCCTTGTTTCCCAAAATTATTTTTCAACAGAAACCTTTTCTGTGGGGAGGGATCTGGGGGTTACAGGACCTCAAAGGACCCACATTCCACAGAACATGCTTTGGAAAATGTCACCGAAAATCATTATAGAGGCGCCCTTACCTTGCCATGGCTTTTCATCTAATTCACGGTGTGACTTTAGGCCAATCACTTCATTTCTTTGGGCTTTCCTTTTTCACTTGCAAACTAAGGTGGTAGAGAAAATTAAATCGTCTCCGTGACCCCTTCCAGCACTAATGTTCTAGCAGTCTATGGAAAATATCCTATAATCAGCCTGTCTGGAATATAGATATCAAGCTCGAGGTAAGGTTTCACTCATGAGGATTAAATCAGTGACAAGTGGCATATTTAAGAAAAATATAATCAACTTGACTACTGTAATAATGGTTCGGCGCACATGGCTTGAAGGAATGATTTTTAACAAGGTCATGGTTTTAAAGGCTAATGTTCATTTTTGCCTCAACTCTAAGTAAGAACACGGGCCCCGAGTATATGGGTCAGTGTATTCTAAGATGTGTTTTATTATGTGCTCACCAAATCAATTAGACTTTTAAATGAAAGCGAAAACCTCTTTGGGTTCAGGCGTGGTAGCTGAAAGTAGCCTCACTGGTACAGATGGAGGAATCCTTTATGATTCATCTTCTTCTCTCAACCTGCTAGTGTGGTAAGAGACAGAATGAAGCTGTTTCCAAATAGCTTGTGGGTTTTTCCTTTTTCTTTTTGCTTTCTTTCTTTTTATTTTTCTTTGAACTTTTTCTTGATATTTACTTATATTTATTTGGTTAAAATATAAGCCATAAATTAAATGTTTCCTGTTATTGAGTCACCATCCACTGTTGAACCAATGGAACACCGTGCACTTCTGAATCCCATGAATTATGCAACATAGGTATTTCTTTTCACATTTTATATCTCAGGAAATCAAGATTTGGAAATTTTTGAGATCACACCCAAGGTTCTAAAACATAAAATGTTGCAAAATTGGAAATGCAATTTAAGTCTTATTGATATACTGCCCATTTGTGTACAGTGTACATTTTTTAAATGTAACCACATGTAATAACTTCTTGCAAAGAAATGTATGGCTACTATATAAAAGTGCCCCCATTAATGCAGACTCTCATTGAGTTTTTACAATGTGTTCTAGGAGTCTTGTTAGAAGATTATAGTTAGTTTTTTACTAAGTACTATCAGAGACCACATTATGTGGCAGAATTTGTTATAATGGCCCAAGTTTTCTCTGACTCTTTGGTGTCAGGTGACACTAGGCATGCAGGCGAGAGAGTGGCAGGTGTCAGCCACTCACTATTAATATCTAGTCCCTTCATAAAGCCTTTTTCATGACAGGAAATGGCTGTTGCTATAGTGTTGGTTCTCCCCTAAGCAGTTCCTTAAACTAGGCCTTGGCTGGAGGCGGATTACTTGGGAGGTTATCCTGCAAAGCCCAAGTGATAAGGAGACAAGGATGGGAGGCAATGACAAAAGGCACAGGGATAAGTGAGGGACTGCCGTCACCAGCTGGGGCTCGGGCCCTCTGGACAGCCTCTGAGAACCCTTTCAGTACGTGGGGCTGTTGGACGTTTACTCCGTGATTCCATCGTCCCACTGGCGCAGGGTGGCCTCAGAATATTCACTCTCCACACGTCCTGGCTAGGTGTGGCTGAGCGGGCTCCCTTGGAGCCCAGAAAGGCCTTTGGAGAGAGGCAGTGCTTGAGGTGGGCAGCTGTCGTACTTGAAATAGCCTCAGATGCCCCTGAACTCAGAGGTATGTTGAGAGAATACAGGAAAAATAAAGTTAGGTTTCCTCATTTAAATGAAGTTAGGTTTCCTCATCATGGCCATAAGGCAAACCATGCATCAGGATCATTCGGGTCCCCAGTGACTTAACATTCTGGGTGTGAAGGTCATAGTGACTCATTTTCTAAGGATGCAGGTGGGAATCAAGGCACACCAGGGCAGAGAAGGGCCCAAGAATTTGGGGCACCAAAGGCTCTCACGCTACCTCTAATTCCACTTCCCTCAGTGTGCCAGTTTCTCGTTCTTGCTCTCTGCACACACACTCACACACACACACACTCACACACTCACACTCACTCACACATACACCAGCTTTTTGTTTTCTTGTGCAACTCCCACGTGACTGGTCTAATCAAGAGAACACTGACTTCTCTCTTTCACTAACAATTCTGTATTCCCGGTAAGGGACCCAGACTGAACCACGTGAGGGAGTAGGGAGGATTTGGATGTGTAACCCCCACTAGAATGTGCAGGCAGGGGGAGCTGGAGTGTGAACTCCGCATGTAAACCCACTGTGGCGCCAGTCAGAAAAGCTCAGCGCTGTACCAGACGGCCAAGTAAAGGGGCAGGAGGGAATTTCTCCTCTGCTTTTGTTGAGATGCTCATGGGATGAGCCCAGAACATACTGTAGGAATAGTCATCATCTGTAAGCTGCCAGATAAACAGAACAGAGCTAGTCACAGGCCTGAAATTGTCTTTCAGGATAGGAAGTTTGAGTAAGAATGTATGCTCATCTCAACATGGTAAAGAACTGTGTCCATTTTAGAATCGAACAGGGCAGAAAACTGTGAGTGTATCAGCCTCTTCCATGTTACGCTGTTGAGATTTCATAGACTGAGTTTAATGGCACCATATCACGGAAAGTGAGACGGGGAACTCGGACTGCTTTTATACACATGGTTCTCAGTGGAAAGGTCAGCTTTTTCTCTCCCACTGCAAATAAAACTTAGCAGATCTATTTGACTAATGGTCACATATGTCCTGGTGACCCATTTTGGCTTTTCCAAGTTAACCCCCGCATATTATTACAGAATCCTTCCTTCCTCCCTCCCCCCACTCTTCGCTTCCTTTCTCCTCTTGTTTGTTCATTCATGTATTCATCCTATGACCATAATACAGGCACTGCCACACACTCTAAATAAGCAGTTGACACCAGCACAGGTCTCTGCCCTCTTGGACATAATCATTAGGCTACAACACAAGTTTGTGGCTTTCTCAGAGAACTGTTCCCATCCCAACCTATCCCCAGAGTTCAGTAGCATTATTTGTTAAGTCAAGATGTTAGGGTGATGTTACCAGGTTCTTGCAAAGCTAAGGCCAAAGAATCCGGGGATTCACGGTTTAATAAAAACAAAGCAAAATATATGCTTGTATTTTTCACATGTTAGGGCTACGGGTTTCGATAAAATGAGAATTTGGAGCCCAGGCAGTTATACTGTTATCGATTTCAAGGAGGGCCTAAATTTATCTGCTATCCAGAGAGCATAAAATGGTGTATGCTGGATAAAAAGGTTTTTTTCTGACTATTTCCATAATGTTCCATTGTGTTTCTGAACACGGAAAAATGATTCCAATTACGAAGAAATTGTAGGACTCACCCAGTGGTGATAAGGTTCCTGTCTGATAAGAGTTTAGCTATCTCCCTTCCAATCAATGTTAACATACTTACCCAAGCAAAGACCAGAATGGCGTTCAGAATAGTCAATGTATTATTAATGATAATGGGTTTGGCAGTGACAGTGGTGGTGATGATAATAATAATACTTAACTTTTGTGCTAAGCACCTGAATTCCTAAAGCAGTTTCTCATATACCATCTCATTGGTTCCTCGTAAGAACTGCAGGAGACAAACAGTTATCACGCTTATTTTACTGATGAATATACTTAGGCTAAAATTGTCTAAGTGATAAATCTAAGACCACACAGACAATAATGACAAAGTCATAACTAGAATCCAGTTTGTTTGAGGATGTCGTTTTGTCTTGTTTTGATCTTAAAAAAAAAAAAAAGTGAAAAGTCACCTTACAACATTCTAATTCTTACCGTGACCTTATCGATAACAACATTAATTTGTCTCGGTGACTAAAATGCTAAACTGTTACTGAAAGTCATGAAAAAACTTCATGGCTTGATTATTTTTACATCAGTGCCTTCCTTATTGAAGCCTTTGGAGTAAATTCTTCCCAGAACTCACTTCCATAAACTTAGTGAAAATGAAAGCGAGGAGTGAGCTGAAAGAACAAATGCTCAATGTACATGTTTTTTTAGTGATGCAGAAATAAGATAAAAGTAAAATATGTGTAAGATTGAATTAAGTGTTTAAAGTCTGCTCACAAGACAAAATAGAGATAACAGAAAAAGGAGATAACATTCTTAAGCTTCGTGCTTAAAGGAATAAGCTTTATTATTTTATTAAATCACATACCCTGTACCCCATTCCCTCAGGAATACCAGGTAGCTACTAAACTGGTAAATCATTCTAATTACAGTCATAGTTATATTGGCTTCATTGTACTAGTAGTAATAGTTAGCATTTACTACAGACACAATTACACAATAAGCATTAACTATCAATGCTAGTTATGATATGATAGATATATATATTATTTGATATTATACATTATTATGTAGTTATATTACCACTAGCATTATACCCTCTCCTTTTTGTTACTATTTACTGATGAAGAATAGGGGTTCAGAGAACCTCATAACACAGCTTTTATGTTACCCAGCTATTTGGTGGTTTAAGAGATCAGCGTTGCCCTTAACTTTCTAGCTTACAGAGTTATACAGTTTTGGGGGGGGATTTTTTTCCATCAACATGGAGCTCAACCTGAATTTTAGGCATCGTATAGGGCAGTTGTCCTCAACCGGGGTGATTTTGGCCACCCAGGAGACATTAGCAACATTGGAGACATTTGTGATTGTCACGTTTGGAGGGGGTGGGCACTGCTGGCAACTAGTGGGCGGGGAGGTGTAAGTGATGCTGATAAACCTGCCATCAGCCACCACTGACCAAGAACTGAGGTTGAGAAACCCTGCTATAAGAGCCTATATGACTGAATAAGAATAGAAAATGTTTATTTAAATCACTTAGTATGGCACCATTTAGAACTGTATTTATTATGAAGACCCATCTGGCCCAAGCCTCCTTAGGGCACAGAAGAATGAGGCAGGGGCACCCTTTCTAAGATCAAAGATGGGGCAGCCATATTGTTCTGAATGCTAAGAGGCTGGTCAGGCTGACGGGCTTTCTGCAAAGTGACTGACTGACACCTCTGACAGTTGCCAAGAAAATGATGGAAACCTGGGTCTCGTGGATATGCAAAACCGGTGGATTTCATATAAATTAAACTTTTATTTCAGAGATAGGACTTTTAAAGTTTAAAGTGCAGACAAGATGCGTCCAGGTGGAGAAAGACTAGGAATGAAAATTTCAAAGGGCAGTGATACCAAGTGCTAATTCATTCTGACAGCCACAGCCAAGGTGACGCACGTTGGTGATAAGAGCTTAGCCCTGTCGCCCTCGCCCTAAGTGTGAATACCCGTCCTGGGTTCCTCTTGCCACTCTCCTCTCCCCAATACTGACGTGGATTTCCCCAGGTTTCAGACACACAGACCATGACTGAGCATGTCCTCTGAGTCACAGATTCGAGTGGCAGCAGCAGCTCGCTGACAGGAGTCTCAGTGGTGCCAGCAAGCTTGGTCCCCTCCCTGCCCGCAGTACCCCTCCCACCTCTCAGCACCCCTACCCACAACTGGGCCTTTAGTAAACATCCAGGGCTTGTTGCATACTGAGCTGCAGCTCCATAAAGATCTGATGACAACAAGTGGTCCGCATCCACCTTAAAATCAACTAGTTAAGAAGGAGGAATTAGCGGTCACAGTGGAGAATATCTAGACCTGGAAAATAGAGTCAGACACGTGAGTTTGACTTTCGAGCAAATGGCTGGGCTTCTGCGTGCCTTCTACAGCCTCTGGGTTTTTGTTTCCTCGGCTGTAAAATGAGCTGACGGGGTACCCTGGAAGGCTAAGACCGCTTCCAAGTTCAATATTCTACCATTTCCAAATGGAAGAAGGAATTGAGAATTCCTCGAATCCAAGATCACAGCTGGGAAATTATTATTCGATTTCTCTGGTGTCCTTGCTTGTGGGTAAAGGGTTTTCATACTTCCCCTGAAGTTCTCCTCTTACGAGTGGTAATAGCGGAAAATGGTTTCAGATATCTTAATGTCTTTTGTTCCTTTGTGTCTCTGTGTAGGACTTTCTCCCCGGTTAGCCCAACGCATCCACCTGTGGATGGGGCATGGAGAGGAAAGGGGAACCCACAGGGTTACAATAAGAATGCAAATAGCAAGAATAAGCTAATGATATTCACTGTCTGTCAGCAGAAGTAGGCTTTCCCAGTCTCCAGGAATGTACCATAAAAAGCTTAGGGACAGGCTTTACCAGGAAAAAAAGGATTTTCTAAATTCCTTTATCTTCAAGCCATTTTACTCTATCAAGAGGCAGCCCTGGTAGCCGCGATGATAGCATTTCAAATAAAGGAAGGTGTAGTGTAGCCAGACAGGAAGAGGGAGAGGGAAGTCTGCCCATAGCACAGCCGGGGAAGAGACAGATCTCTGAAAACCTGAGCAGTTAGATCATTCAGTCAGGCTGGAGCTGGGTTACCTACAGTAACTTTTTAAATTATAACACATTTGACTAAGTTTCAAAGATGAGACTAAAATTTCATGTTCGTTTTTTTCAGCATGTTTAAAATCAGTTCCTCCTTTGAAATGTCTTTCCGGTTTGTTCTTCATCTAAATATATGTATTCATATATATTTTCATTAATTTTCGGATTCAGCAAATATGTACTGAGCGTCCACTACACACAGGGTCCTGAGAATGCAGCAGTGAGGATGCACACACGATGTCCCTGCCCTTAGGGCACCTCCTTTCTAGGTGGAGAAAAACAAAATACAGAGGCACTAAATGGCACTGCCCTCAAAAAAAAAAAAAAGCTATGAATAAATATTTATGCTAACGGCTCTTATGAAATCATAAAATAAAACAAATTCAAAAATCAAATACACATCCAGTGACAAAACTGCTTAATTCCAAATGATCAGTATTAATTTATTGTGACACCTGTAGTTTAGCCAAAACAAAGTATCTATTCTCACTGTAAAGGCGCTTGCCACTGTCACACATGTTCTCCAGAAGACATCATAACGTGACCTTATTTACGTACTGAAGCCATCTCTGCCACTTTTTAAGTGAATTTCTAACAGCTGCTATAGGTTCCCACTAAAGAAATCTCCAATGCAAACACAGGGCAGGCACTGCTTCCTTACAGGGCAGTGATATATAGACCACGTGGGATATCCAATCAATTAAAAACAAAAACTAAAAACTAGAAACATTTTCACAGAAATGTATGCACCTCTTACAATATGCTTTCAGCTTGCCAGGGCTCCAGAGATCTTTGTTACACAGTTTGGACTGACTTAAGAGTTTATGCTTTGAATCGGCAAAAAAAATGCTATAAAACACTAACGGATGGGAAGGACAATTTTAAACATTCTGTTTCCCTCAGAATGCCTAACACTGCATGTAGCACATGCTAGATCCTAACAGAAGATTTCTGGCACATATTTTTTTTTTTCTATTTCTTTATTGCCTCTGATCTGAGCTTCAAGAAGCTCTTTCCCAGACAGACCTCTCCTAAACCTCCCAGGAAAGTGAGTTAGTGGTTATGTTTGGATTATGATTTTCTGGACAAATATTTACATGAGCCCCATAAGACCTTTCAACAGACAGCTCCTCAAAATGATGAAAGTATAATTTAAGACCAAAGAGACAAAGCTATGATCAGCGTAAGAAAATCAAAATCAAGGTGGCCTAAAGGTCAAGTGGTGGTTTAAGGATGTAGAATAAAATGTGCTGGTTGACCAATGACAGCTTGCTCCTTGCAGACAATTATTTGAAGGGCACGTCTTTTTCAGAGCATTTACAATTGTCTCCTGCAGTGTTAGTGGTTGTGGTCGTAAGTCGTTAAAAGAGAAATTACCTCCCTAACTTTGAAATTTTCATAGAGAAACCTCTATTTTGACATTTTCAGGGGAAAATGGAGTAAAAACAAATTCACTGGTCGTCAGCTAAAAGGCCTGATGTCATCTCTATGCCAGTTTTTTCCTGGACATATTAATTGGTTTTCCCTACTTAGTTGTATCAACAGAGGCTTTACAGTTCATGAAGGGAATGTATTTTTCCTTCTTTAATTGTCCTCTGTGAGTATCTGTCTTCCTTTTCCACTGGGTGCATTGATAACAGACTGACAGATCACTCACAGATTTATTTCCATTCTTCTGGGTGGTAATCTCCCCACACTCCCTCCACTCTCCAACAGTCAGCCTGGGATTGGGTGCTAAAGGCTTCTAACAGGTCCTTGTGGTCTGCGTTGGTGGCAGGTTTTTGCCCTGGGATAGCTGGGAAGCCCCTGGCCTATAGATGCTCCCCTTCATTTGTATGCCCCAGTGCCTGAAATGTCCCAGTCAGGAACAAGGGTACTTTGCCTTTTAAAAAAGGCCCAAGGAAAATTGTCTGGGACTGTTCACATCGTGATGTGAATTAGCCTATCAGCCTTTCTTGCCTCTGTGGCAAATACTAAAGATACGAGCTAAGAGCTGGAGATCTCCTAGGGGTCAGGGATATGAATCTGGGAAGAAGGAAAGAGTTGTTTTGGAGGAAAATATGCCAACTGTGGAGGAGTGCCCTGGAGTGGCATTACAAGGTAACAGGAGGTAATTGAGAACTACTTTGTAAGTTTACGTAAGGTTAGTCCTGCTTACAAGTAACTGAGAGTCAAAGCATTTAAGGACTCCTTATGTTTTAATGAGAATTCAATCTTAAGCTAATTTCCAAGAATCACACAATTAAATTGAAAATAGGCCATTTCATGAGAGAGGAGTATGTGGCTTCTTCTGAGTAACCAAAGGAAAGAATTAGAGTCCCTGGTGTAGTAAGTTATAGGGTTCTGATTCCAGCTCAGTGTAAAAAGAACTTTGGAACAATTAGAGCTCCAAAACTAATCTGTTTTCTTCCAAGATGGTGAGTGGTGTCTCAATAGAACTGCTTCTATGGAGGCTGAATGATGTCAACTTTGGTTATAGTGTTGACTTTAGGTTACCTAGGACATTCCTTCTATTTAAGAATGACTATAAATGAGGTCTGAATTGCTAAGCCAATATGTTTTCTAATTCCTTAGAAGAAAAAAATATAGACAGGGCCGGCCGAGTGGCTCAGTTGGTTAAGAGCTCACTCAAGAGTGCGAGCTGAGCTCTGAGCAACGGCGGTTCGATGCCCGCCCAAGCTGAGTTGCCGTTGAGCTGCCAACAGGTAGCAGGAGGGCTCAGCTAAAAAAATAAATAAATAAAATATAATAAATAAATAAATAAATAAATAATAAAAAAAAAATAGACATATCAAAAAAATGTAAGTGAAGTTCCCATTAATCTTTAGTACTCTGCATCTTTTTTGTTTCCAGAGTAATGGTCCTGGGAGGATAATAACTAACATAATAATAGATAGTAATTACATTAAGCACAGTAAGTTCAAGGCTCTCTAAACGTTCACTCCCCACAAAACTCTGCGAGAGATGCTATTCCCACCTGTATTGGCTGAGCCCAGCAGGTTAAGTCACGTGTTCGTTTACCGAGTGCACAAACCGGGGAGCCAGCCAGAGTCCGGCTATTCCCACACCAGAGTTCAGGACTCATAATGACACTGCCCACTCGCTTGCACCCTTTGGAGAAGCCACTAGGATAATCTCAGAACATTATTGGATGACAAAACAAACTGAGATTGTGGAATGCTGAACTGTGATGCGTTTTACCCCTGTCATCATAACCTTTCCATCTGTACAGACCAGGAAAGTCAATCAAATGTCAGAGCAGCCTTAAAAGCCAACAACAATTGCTTTGTTTTTTTATTCCAATATAGTAACAATATAAACTTCCAGCTGCAATCAAGTAGACATTCAGTCAAGTCAGTGCCCCCCCTCCGCAAAATTTTTGCATAGCACCATGTTTTGGAGAATAATCATAGGCCACCGAATCACTAAACCACAGAGTCTGGGAGATGAAAGAGGATTCGGGGGTTGTCTGTTTCTTCCTTCTCACTACAGAAATGAGGATACTCATTTCAACTGCAAAGAGTCTATATCAAAACCATGCAGGACCTTATAACTGGCCTTCCTGACTCCACCGTTAGCACACTCATGTCCAACCTTCATATCATAGGGAATTCCTCATACAACTTGACCATCTCATCCTGCCATTTAAACTCCTTCCAATACTGATTACTCTCAGGCTGAGTCAGTGTTTTGAAGTTACAGCATTGACTCTTTGAAGAGCTGGCCGCTGGTTTATTCTAGTCCCAATTCCGCGTACTTGCTCATCTTGAACTCTGGACTCCAGTCGCTCTGAATGCCCTTCGGGACCCCGCCCCTGGTACCCCCTCCTCCTGCATCACACTCCGGCCTCTGAGCCTTTGCTCATTCCACTCCTCAGCTTTTGCAGCCCTTTCCCCTCCCTCCTGGCTGCCTCCACTTTATCCTTCAGACAGCAAACATACCTCCTACAGCAAGATAACTCCAACCTAGAGGTCAGATTTGTTTCGTTTTTCAAACATCCAGTGTAAACCAGTCTGCCTGTATTGCTTCCCAACTCATAACTTATCAAGAGTAATTTTACTTCTCTGTGGACAAGAAGTGCAATTAGAATTTGCACAACAGTAACATGATATCCCAAAGAATAATACAATAAGGATTCATAGTTTATAAAAAGGGAAACCAACAAGTCAATGAAACCAAGTGTCCTGGGTTAATTCGGGGAGGATGTCGTGTTGTTACAGCATAATCCAATGATTGATGTGGGTAATTATGAAATCTGAGTCAGCAAGAAATCGCAATTATATTTAATGCAGTATGATTAAGGAAGCAGAAAAGTGTGCAATAACTTTTAGAATGATTTTCACTGAAAATGTTTAAGATAAAATGAGCTTTAGTGCTTAAAGAAAGGAAAATGGTTCATCAGTTCACTTATGTTAGGGTTTGTAGGATATGAAGGGAATGTGATAACAGACAGAAGACCCAAGGTCTAGTAGTTGACACTAAATAAGTGACTGTGGGTAAGACGTATGACATACTCTCAGAGCCGGGAAGATACGGTGGCTAAGAACAGAGGCCAGGCCTCAAATTCAGTCCTGGCTTCCTTACATTCAAACTACGTAGCCTCCAGTTGTTTTGATCTCTCTGAGCCTCAGTTTCTTTATTTGTAAAATGGAAAAACTATATACCTCAGGGAGTACTATGAAAACCAAATGGCATATTACATGCAGTACACTCAGCAAAGAATACGACGCCTCCTAAAAATTCAAGTAGCTGTTGTTGTTATAATTATTATAATTCTTTACAGTGAGGGAGATAGATTAGATGATGCCAAGGTCTCTTCAGGCTCTAAAATTCTATAGTTCTATGAACAGCTCATTTCCAAATGATGTCAGATAAATGAGGTCTCACTATATATAGGGCAAGAAATCAATATGGCCAATTTTCAATTGTGCACAGTAAGGTAAGGCAAGCAGAGCACAAATTACTCACCACTTGGGTTACACTCGATATATTTCTATTTGACCATGGATGCATAGAACTTTGTAAAAGAATATTTTCTATCTTTCTCATATTACGTTTAATGATTACAGTGAGTTTGGCCTTTCAGTGTTTGCCAAGGGGAAAGAAATGGAACGATGCTAGATGCTGTGTAGATGGCATCTCACTTAATCACTAAATATTTAGATGAAATCATTGGCAACTGGTTGGGTAATAGAAAAATAAAGCAGGATAATACAGTTTGGACCCAGATAATGGACACGCCGGTGATGGAGAGACACCATTACGCCATCTCCTCAAAAACCTTTATCAGAATTTCTGGTAACTCGAGTCCATATGTGCCTTGAAATCCCAAGAGTGAAAAAATGACTGTCAAGTGTTTTCCCCACAGATATCTTAATTTTGAAAATGGCCTTACCACAGATGCGATGTCTAATGACAGTTCTGTGGCACAATGGCTGCAGCCCAATACTGTAATAGTCTAATTATCTAAACCCTCATTTGTCATTTGAGGATGCATTACCACCTAGCGCACTCTTCATCATTTAAAGTAGATAGATACCTTCCCCCTGCCTTTTATTTTTAAAGATTTTATTGGGGAATTGGGGAAGGAGAACAGCCAAGTTGTTATCCTTCAATTTTAGTTGTGGAGGGTGCAACAAGCTCAGCTCCAAGTCCAGTCGCCATCTGGCCACCCATAGGCAGCTCACAGATGCCCAGCTCAAGATGTCTTGTTCAATTTTAGTTGCAGGTGGGCATAGCCCACCATCCCATGCGGGGGTCGAACCTGCAACCTTGTTAGGAGCAGGTGCTCTCACCAGCTGAGCCATCCTGCCACCTGTTGGCAGCTCAGCAGCAACTCTGCTCGAGCGCAGCTCACTGGCCCATGTGGGAATCGAACCGGCGACCCTGTTACTCACAGCTCATGCTCTTAACCAATGAGCCACTCGGCTGGCCCCCTTTTTCCTTTTTTTTTAATGAAGAATTTGTTCAGTGGGACATTTAAACTATTCAAAGGTAAACAGCACCCCAAAGCAGATAGGACAGTAGGAGCTTGTGCCTGCAGCAGAAGTAACATAACCTGTGAAGGCAGAGCACCTGCTGGAATCCAGATTTCCACTGACTGACAAGCTGTGTGGCTTTGGTAAATCACAGCAGCTTTCTGAGCCTTCATTTCTCCATGTATAAATGGAATAATCAGAGAAAGTTAGACCCAAAAGTTCAGAGCCCCTCACTTATGCCGTGTACGTTCATATGGTCATATGTTCATGTAAAGCGTACAAAGATGAGACATTTCAACTACAACAAGCCAAGACCATTATCCCTTTTCACTATGACTTTCCCCCTTTGTATGTTGGGGTGCTTTGGAGTCTTCTAAGAATTTTTGGTGTCTGGCTGAGAGTTAGTTGAGTTGGGGATACAGCACGTTTGAGTTTAGTGACTCTGTGTATGCGGTCTGAGATCATTTCCATGTATCATTAAGTTGCTGCTGGCATCCTGGTCTCAGAATGACTTCTGAGCATATTCCTATGGCCCATTTTCATACCAATGGTTTCATTTGATCTGAATATTTATTTCCTTAAAGAGAGCCTCCAAAATGTATTAACATCAGGCCCCAGATAACCTGGATCGGCCTCTCAGGATAATCACATCTGCCTCATCCCACTGTTACGGAGGTTAATATGGATGTTTCCTCCCCACTTGCTTTCTCTCCACTCTTTTATTCCTCTTTTCTAAAATATTTGCCATCAGAGTGACCAAAAACTACCTCCTGTTGGTGGGAATTAGTTAAAAGGATACCCTCACCCATTCCCAGTGAAAGAAGAAATTGTTACAGGCTTTCAGAAAGCCATCTTAAAATATACAGATAAAATATATAAGCTCTATTTCCAGGGCCACAGACAAACATTCAGGAACCCTAGAAATTTCTGCTTTTGTGGGGGTTTTATTCCTTCACTGAGAACACACACACACACACACACACACACACACACACACACACACACACACACACACACACATCCATCCATATAAAAAAGAAAAATCCACTCTCCTATCAGGAGACTTTTCCTCAGTGAAACAGACCCCCCTCACTCTTCTCGACACTACCCATCAATAATAAGAACCACATACACCTGTTTTCACGATGAGATTAATAGAAACAATTCAGCCTAATTTAAGAACGAGGACTCTGTACCCAGAACTCCTGTGTTCCCATTCTGGCCCCGCCTTCTCCTCAGTCAAGGCTGTGGCAGAGCCAGGGCGCGGAGGACAAGCCCTGAGAGAAGAGGTCCCTCGCCAGGCCACGGGGAGAATAAGCCCAAAGAGGACATGGGAGGGGAGTGGCCAGAGAGGCAGAGCAGGCGGGCGGCGAAGGGCACAGGCTCCCAGGCCACAACAGGCTCAGCGAGGGGCTGGCCGACAGTGACCATGTCCCTAAAATCCCAGGAAATGGGGACTTAGTGGAAGTCAGGGTACACAGCAGGGGCATTCTTGAAAGTGAGGCAGGAGCAGTAACTTTCTGGCTTGAGGGGGTTAAGGTGTTAACTGGTAAAGAAGCTCCACAGGTCTGATTATTAAAGAAGACGAGAGGGCAGCACGCATATTTTCTTATCACCCGAAATGGAGGAGATCAGTCCAGATTAACAGACAGAGGAGATGGAGCCAATGGGAAAAGAGAGAAGAAACATCAAAAACATGATCTTAAATTATCTGAGGACTGGCAGGGAGTAACGCAGCTTTGGGAAGGAGCAATAAGGAGGCATCCTCCTTTCCCCCTCCTGGCAAACTCCTATTCATCCGTTAAAACCCAGCTTGAAGTGAATTCACAGATGAAGCCTTCCAGACCCTCCTAACCCAACTTAACCAATCCCTTATCTAAAGCTTCCTAGTGCCTCTGTTTATATCTCTTTTATAACACTTAGAAAAATATACATAATTTTCTCTCTCAACTTGTCTGCCCCATATATTCTTGGGTTGTCAGAAAAGTCATGATGCATTTTTGCAACAAAAAAACATAGAAAAAATACATCATGACTTTTCTGACAACCCAATAGCAAACTCTGCAGAGCCAGGATCTATGATTCATTCATTTTTTTAAAAAATTCCTAGTCCAAAGCATAGCAGTAGATCTAGTATCACATTAGTAGATACTAACAAAGACATTACTTTGCAGTAAGAAAGGGAAAATACCTGTTTAATGCAGTTATATTGAAGGAGGGGAATGTGGGCTCTAACACATCTTGAGTCAGTGTTCTTATTCTTGAATTATTGAAACATAGTGAGAATGAGAGAAAGAAGGTTAGACATAGGAATGAGGGATTAAGTAGATGGAGCAAGAGACAACATAGGCAACCTCTGTAGGTCATACAACCTGACCTGGTCTTCTACAACCTGACAATAATAATGAAGAAAATACAAGTAGAGCTTGTCCCGACTGAGTCATGAAATGCAGGGCAGTTTGAGGTTCTGTGGAGTGAAGTTCAAAGAATACCAAGAATGGATATTGACATCATCAAGCAGTATGGCAGCCATGATGGCATGGAGACAATAAGCTGTAGTTTTGTGGCTGGCCTTGCGAAAGTGTGGATTACAGTTTAAAGTAGAGCCATGGAGCCAATGTAAAGACTGACAGGAGTTGGGAAGAGCCAAACAAAAGGCAGAAGTGGTCTGGGAATGGGGAAGAGTGAGAAATAAAATAATAAATGTAGATTTTACTCTCATTTCCAAAAAAAATTTTTAAGGATTTCTCAAGTAAGAGAACTACAAGCTGTTATTTTTTTTTAACAAGAAATCAAAACTTTATTTTCTTCTAAATCACCCCTTTCCCTGAGAATAGGTGAGAGAACCCATTAGAGGATGATAATAAATAACATCTCATATAGACATTACACTCATGGAAAGATCATGATGTAATAGTATCATGCAGATTATCTGGTGGTTGTTTTTTTAAACCCACACTCTATTTATCACCATCGCTTGTTGTGTGCCAATAATGAGACAATAGTTCCTAAGTGAAATGATGTGGTTTACTCAGGGCATTTATTCAAGCCTGAAAAAAAAAAATATTCAGAGAGACAGGGAACATATGAGGTTAATATACAAGTGTTAATGAGGATTTACTTATTATCAAGCTTATATTGTGTTAATTTAAAATAATTGCACGGCCCTAGAATTAGGGAGCTTTCACAGGGGATGGTTTCAAGGTCACTGCTGCCTCTCTCAGTTTCCAACGGCTGCGCCTCAGTCGTTACCTCAACAGGAATAATGAGATTCTGAGAAAACTAGTTTCTCCCACCAAGAGCCCCAGCGCCTGATGGAAATCAGAAAGTCAATTTCATAGTTTCAAATGAGAAAGGTCTCTTTCCAGGGGCGAGACTTGTCTTTTAAAGATGGATTAAGGTCAGAAGGTTGCTTAGTTATTAGGAGGGATCAGAATAAGGAGAATCCCAGAGACCATCATATTTTCAGTTCTGCCAACCAAATATGCCCCAGGCCCTTTGCAAGAGCTGAGAACTACTATTTTGCTCTGTCTGGTACATCCACATTTGCCATGAAAAGCCTTCTTTATTAATTCAATGGTAGAGTCTCCAGTAAATTGCCTCCCTTGTTAGCATCTTGTCACCTGGTCCCTCCAGCAAGTCTGTATAGTAAGTGCATGGTCACCTCCAATATAAGAGGCCAGGAAAGTGAGGATATTCATAAACTATTGATACTCAAATGTGATCTTACAGCATTTATTAACAAATGATCTATGCTGATTTCTAGGCTTTAAAGCCTCAAACATTTATTATTTCTTAAAACTTGACAGCTCAACTGGGCAGTTTTGTAGAGCTGGACTTGTCTGAGCTGATCTTAATTAGTTTTGCTCACGCATCTGCAGTCAGCCAACAGGTTGTCTGAGGGCTGGGATGGCTTACCACAGGTCTTATGGTCGCTGGCAATCACCCTGATAAATCTAGACCCATCGGATACCATCCGTAATTATTATGCTATTAGTTCCTTTCCTTGTAATACCACTGTTTAAAAAGTCACCCAAACCTACTCACTAAATGTGTTGCCATTTCCCACCCTCCCCTCTCCTTGGGGGTAACTCCTCCTTTACATTCGCACCTAACGCTATCCATTCCTACATGGATGCTGTATTTCCCAGCGTGCCTTGGGCCTGTCATAAATCTTTGCTCTTAAACCCCTTGCTCTCCCCTGCCTGTGCGTTGGCGGTCCCTCAGAGACCCCATGCCATCTCTGCACTCAGCAGAGGCAACTCTCCCTCATTGTCCGTGGTCAGAGCTGGGAGGGCAGAGAGAGCTTACACTTCCACCCACGCTCGTAGCCTTCACGGCCATGTGGGCCGTTAGTGTCCAGTGCAAACATTTGACTTTGTGCTTCTGTTTAGTACTTCTTTTGTTAATCTAAAGTACATTAGATATTTAACAAAATGTGTTCTTTCATCTATCGGGCCTGTTATTTGTATGTAGCTGTGATAGGCAGACTAATGCCTCACCCACCCCTGCCGGGTGCCTGTTCACAGGTTCCTAAACCATGGAGGCCGTGATGTGCTACCTTATATGGCATGGGGACTTTATGGTTCAGTTAAGGGCCTTCATGATGTTATTCTGTGTTATCTGGGTGGACCTAATGTAACCAAAAGGCCCCTTCACACAGAGAAAGGTGACAATGAAAGCAGAGAATCAGAGTGCTGGAGTGTGACAATGACCCCACCAGCCACAGCTGCCTTTGAAGATGGAGAAATGGGACAATGAGCCCAGGGAGGCGGGTGGACCCTGGGAGCTGGAAAAGGCAAAGAAAACAATGGATTTTCCCCAAGAGTTTTCAAAAGGAACACAGCACTACCTACACCTTTCAATTTAGCCCAGTGAAACCCAGTCCAAACTTCTGACCTCTAGAACTAAGATATGATAAATTAGTTTGAATCCACGAAGTATAGCTTATTTGTTAAAGCAGTCATACAAAACTAATACAGTAGTACCTTGCCATTTCCCACTGCACCTAACATAATGTTATAAAAACAACGTTCATTGTCTAATGAAAATGATTTGCATTCCCCTAATACTCAGTGACATTGAGCATTTTTTTCAAATATCTGTTATCCATTTGTTTTTCTGGGAGAAGTGTCTGTTCAGGTCTTCTGCCCATTTTTTAATTGGATTATTTGGTTTTTTTGTTGTTGAGTTGTACAAGTTCTTTATATATTTTGGATATTTGCCCCTTATCGGATGCATTGTTTGCAAATGTCTTCTCCCACTCAGTTGGTTTTGTTTTGCCCCTTTGTTTTGGTGATGGTTTCTTTTGCTGTGAGAAGCTTTTTTAGTTTGCTATAGCCCCATTCATTTATTTTTGCTTTTATTTCCCTTGCCTTTGAGGTCAAATTAATGAACTCCTCTCTGAACCCAAGATCCATAAGTTTAGTACCTATGCATTCTTCTATGCAGTGTATTGTTTCAGGTCTTATGTTTAGGTCTTTGGTCCATTTTGAGTTGATTTTGGTATATGGTGACAGCAGTCTAATTTCATTCTTTTGCACATGGCTTTCCAATTTCCCTAGCACCAGTTAGTAAAGAGGCTTTCTTTTCTCCATTGTATGTTTTTTGGCTCCTTTGTCAAAAACCCGTATATATGTGTGTTTATTTCTGAGTACTCAATCCTTTTCCATTAGCCTATGTGTCTGTTTTTCTGCCAATACCATGCTGTTTTGATTGTCGTTTTGTAGTATAAATTGAAGTCAGGGAGTGTGATACCTCCAGTCTTGTTCTTTCTTCTTAGGATTGCTTTGGCTATTCAGGGTCTTTTGTGGTTGCATACAATCTGATGATTTTTTTGTTCTATTTCTTTTAAAAATGCCATTGGGATTTTGATGGGAAATTCATTAAATCTATATATTGCTTTGGGTAATATGGCCATTTTAACTATGTTGATTCTTCCTTTTTTTATTACTTTCAGGTGTACAAAACAATGTAATAGTTAGACATTTACACCCCTCACAAATTGATAACCCTCCCTCCCCCAATCTACTACCCCTCTGACATCATTTTATAGCTGTTACAATTCCATTGACTATTCCCTGTGCTGTACTCCACATCCCATGACCATATAATATATATATATATAAAAAAATTATAGTTGACACTCAATATTATTCAACTTCAGCTTCAACTGTACAGCACAGTGGTCAGTCATCTACACCATCCATGAAGTGGTCTCCCTAATAAGACAAGTAAGTGCCCATGTGATACCCTACAAAATCTATTGATTATATTCCCCAATCTGCTTCATATCCCCATGGCAATATTGTGGCTACTAGTTTGTACTTTCTAATTCCTTTCTTTGATCCATGAATACGGAATATCTTTCCATTTATTTGTGTCTTCTTCACTTTCTTTTAATTATGTCTTATAGTTTTTAGTGTATAGATCCTTCAGACCCTTTGTTAAGTTTATGTCTAGGTATTTTGTTCTTTTTGTTGCAATTGCAAAAGGAATTATTTTTTCGTGGGTTTTTTGTTTCATTTCTTTTTCTGAAATTTCATTGTTAGTATATAGGAACACACCGGATTTTTGTACATTGACTTTGTATCCTCAGGTGTACTTTATGAAAGACTCCACTACTTACATACCAAAGAGATTCTTATCAGAAATAGTTCTTAGTTTTGTAACGGGCTCTTTTAAATTCATCATAGGTGTCAGTGTGGAGCTGTTTTAAAAAGCTTTCACAGTATTTTAGAGTTCTAAGTACAAAGCAGACATGTAAATATCTGCTGATATTTGTACCGTATTCACTCTCTGAATATTTTGTACCGCTGAAAACAGGTGTAGCCCCTATGAGAAGAAAATGTGTCAAGAGCATGGAAACAAAAGGGAAAACAATGAGAAAGAACCTATAATTTAATTACATTGATGTCAGCCTTCTACATAAACTAGCTTTGATATAGGCAAAGCACCTGTAACAAATAAAATGAAGCAGGGACATTTCTTTCCCTGTTCCCGAAATAAAGGAAGATTAGAAATTCCATGCTATTTGAGGGAAATTTACACTATCTATGCAAAAGTGTGTGTGTGTGTGTGTGTGTGTGTGTGTGTGTGTGTGTGTGTGTGTTTTGTGTCAGACACAGGGACAGAAACAGGGAAAGAAAGAGCGATTTTCTCAGGTCTCTTAGTTGACAGCCCACCAAAGCAGCCACTATTCATGGCCTTTCAAAATAACATCCCTTACAGTAAAAAATGTCTATAAACTATAGATTAAATATTTGTTCAATGATCATGAGCCCCAATACAACAAACGTTAGTTATTTACAATGTATTGATTGTTTTAGATCTTTTTCCCAGCCATGAAGTCATAGCAGGAGCTCACTCTTTGCTTGTTATATACATCAGAAATGCTTATAGCGTAAGAACCAAATCTTGAATTGAAATGCAGAGAAAAAGAATGCTTATTCGGGCAAGAGGACACACTCCTCAATAGCAGCAGTTTGCCGGGGTTTGATGTGTTACTGGGGCATTTATCTGGGGAGCCATTTATTTTGCGCTGTGCTCATTTAGGCTATTTTGTTGCAGCTATCTATGAGCCTTCCTGTGAAGCATACAAACACCTAGGCCAGACGTCCAATTACTACTGGATAGACCCTGATGGCAGCGGACCGCTGGGGCCTCTGAAAGTGTACTGCAACATGACAGGTAACTAGCCGTATTTACGTCTCATGAACACTGCCCTTCTCTATGTTGAAAATAAGTGGTGTTTCAGTTTAAAAACAAACTGAAGCTTGTTTCTTCTGTGCTATATTTTTATCACAACACGCAATAAGCTTACTATCGTTAGGTGAATGGTGAAATATATTTTGAAAGCAATTATACCTTCCGAAGCGGCACATTTTAGAAAAATCTACCTTCTGACTACAACAATTAAAAATTAGCCTTTAGGGCCGGCCGAGTGGTGCGGTGGTTAATCGCTGGCTTGGGAAGCCAGCGGCCCTGGTTCGCATCCCACATATGAGGGCCAGTGACACTGCCCTCAAAAAATAAAAAATAAATAAAAATAAAAATAAATTAGCCTTTAAAAAAAAAAATCAATGTGTAGGGAAAAACCCAGGCAGTGAAAGAGCAAGGCTGAAGTCCACAGAAAGAAAGGACCCATGAAGCAGCCCCCGCGAGTGGCCGAGATGGGAGAAATGCAGCATCACTCAACTGTCCACGTGTTAGAGGAAGCTCGCAGAGCAACGCGTATCTTCCCTGCTTCCTCTTAGTTATAGAACAAGCCCCTTCTAAATGCTGAAACCCCCTTCTGGCATTAGCAAAACTTTCCTGCAGCCTTCACGAACTCGATCTGAGGTTTTCTACTTGGGAAGAGAGTCTAGTTTCTCTTCACTTCTCTGTTGAATTCCAGGATTATGGGATGAGGCTGTGGGTTCTTGTAACCTCCCGCAGCTCTGTGTAAGCTGTACAGCTCTCTGAGGGCACACTTTCCATCAGACGCTCGGTAACATCTTACCTCCAAAATCCTGAAGGAGAGTGGGAGGCAGGCCCTGTTGAGTGGCTGCACGAGAGGGTCTGCATTTGCTGTGAGCTCCTGAGGGATATGATGATAAGGACAGTGATGATACGATGCCACCAATGATGGTTACCACACAGACTGTTTGCCATGTGTCAGGTCCTCTGAGAAAAACCCTTCACTCAGAATATGGCTCCATTAATCACCAGATGTATAATCTTGGGCACCTTATTAACTTTATTAAACTCAATAAGCCTCCGTATGTTTGTCTATGAAACAGATTAGTAATAATATCTACCTTGTAGCATTATTATATGAATGAAATAAGATTCTGTATTTGGTCCTTAACATATTATCTGACATCTAGTAAACTTTCAGTGAAGGTTACCAGGAGTAGGGTATTACTATTTTTTTTTTTTAAGAATTATTGAGTAGAAAACTTGCTTATGTCATTCAGACAAGAATTCAAATTCAATTATGTTTGAGGCCATTGGTCTTAAATCTGAATAAACCTCAGAATCATTTATGGAGTCTTTTGGGTTTTTTGTTTTTTGGGGTTTTTTCTTCTTTTCCCTACAAACCGGTTGGCTCCACCCGTGGAAACTTTGATTCCGTAGGTCTGAAGTGGGAATAGGATTGTGCAACTAGAACTAAGAACCCTAAATGATGCTAGAAGCAAGCAGACGCCTGTGGGGAACTTCCGGCTGCAGGAGGAAGCCAGGCACAGTGCACAGCAGGAGGGAGAATGATGAGGACACAAGTACAGGGTGGCAAGTGAAGAGCGAAAATGGCAAAATGGCAGCTGTCGCCTCAAAAATGTCCTCCCAAACCAAGAACTCTAAGGGTGCCCCCGAGAAGGAAATCACTGACCAGAAAGTTTGATCTAAGAGATCATTGATTGTTGGACTTGTCACCGTACTCAGGGACATTCTCATTCACTTTTGTTTTAGTCTTCTCTGAAGTAAAGTATAGTCTATGAGAACTCGATTTAATCTATAAGAATCGTGATTTTGGTTTCAAGGCAACTATTAACCTCAAGGGGATTCAGGGCAGCCTAACTGGGCTTGGGCAATTAAGACATGACTTGAGTTATTTTCCTATACGTGTTTCAAAGGAGAATTAGAAAACACAACAAAACTGTAACAAATACAACCTTTATATGAAGGACACCTAAAATGAAGGGCTGGTTTACTTTCGGGAGTAATTACCTTCTATAAATTGACGCCTTCCCTCAGAAACGTGGATCCCCTCCTCAGCAGTATCTCCCTTAATGAATATGACCTTAGTTTAACCCAGTACTCTAGGTGCATCCTGAGCAGTGAGAATACAGGACAACTCCCTACAGTGGGCATGTGTTTCTTCTGTCACTCGGGACAGCTATGCACATCAGTGCATCAGGGATCCCAGAAGACCAGCAGGCACTATCTGGCCTTTTGCCACACATCAATCTTTCCTTCATCTGGAAAGAACGTGAACTTGGCGTCATTAGGAGAACATGGGACCACACAGCTGGATGTGGGCTATTCCATTGCCAAGAGATGTTTGTTGAAGAAGCGCAGGGCATGACAGCATGTGGAGGTCTAGGAAGTCTTGCTATGTCGCTCTATGTCATGAGATATTGTACACGTGTCTTATGTTATGGCATTTCTAGGAAAGAATAGAGCTGCCCCACTTCTCAGTGACCCAAATATGATTGGGTCATGTTTATCACTGTTGAATATATTACATATTTCAAAAATGGAAACTAGACCCCCTCTCTGGGGAAGAAGGAATGT
Organism: Aselliscus stoliczkanus; assembly: GCA_033961575.1. NCBI lineage: Eukaryota > Metazoa > Chordata > Mammalia > Chiroptera > Hipposideridae > Aselliscus > Aselliscus stoliczkanus. The sequence goes on from CM066740.1 coordinate 88,062,037, forward strand.
CTAGGCAATGATCGGTCTCCTAATGCAAGAGTGTTTGTCACTTTATAGACTTAGTGAAACTTTGAAGAAAGGGGCCCTCATTGCAGCTAATCTCTGATATAAATTTGGGCAGAAGCTGAAAAGAATAGAGTATTCAAGTATACCTCTAGGCTCTGTTTTCCAGGTATTTTTCATTTCTACCCTCACTGTGTGCCAGGAACTGTGCCACATGAGAATGGGTGGATTTGGTAAAGGCCTTTACAGTGTTCACAGTAACAATGAAACCAAGCATTACAAAGAATTTTTGTAATTTTTCAGTAAAGAAAACTAATGGAATTATGAGAAGTAATTTATTTTGGAGAGAGGATCTAGGAGAGATCTCACTAAGTGTTTTAGCCAAAATATAAAGTATAAAAAGAGGCAAAGCACTCAAAAAGGTGGGGATGGGAAATGCAGCCTATAGATTAACACCCCAAGGCATGGAAGAGATCGTTTCTTTGCAAAGACCGGAAGCCCAAATGACTGGGACATATGAGCCCTAACAAAGGTCTTAAAATGGAGTGGGGAGAGAGGCAGGGCCAGAGCAGGTGGCAGTGAAGCAAAAGCATTTGGTTTTTATTTTTTCAATTATTTTTCAGTGTAGTGGGCAGGAATCGATGGAGAGCTTTAAAGCTGGGAGTGAAAGGGTCTTGATTGAATCTACCATGTGTGGTGCCATGAATGACAGCAGGAAGACACTGGGACCAGTTCTGAAGCTACTGTAACAGGCCAGGGAGGAGGTGATGCTTCTTTGGACCAAGGTAGTAACAGTTTCAATGATAAGGAGATGGATTTTTTTTTAAATCTGTTTTGAAGGTAGTATCCTCAGGATTGGTAACAGATTAGAGAAGTGTGGTTAAGGACAGTTATCAAGACCCCATCCTGAATATCTGGGTTGAATAACTAGGTGTGTCTCAGTGCCATCTGGGAGATCTGGAAAATTCAGGGAAGAACAGGTTCAGAGGAATTTTAAGAATTCAGTTTTGACCTAGTTGATTATGAAGCGCCATATGGCATCTAAATTGGGATGTAGATTTGGCAGTTGGATAAGCCCCCAGAAGGATGTTTGGGTTAGTGATAAAAATGTGCTCAGTGTTAGCATATAAAGATACAAGAAATGATGACATCACTTAAGAGATGATGGAAACAGGAATGAGTTCATAGGAACTCAACAGAGATCAGATTTCTGGTGATGATATGGCCTGTAAGTGGGTAGGAGAATGGCATTGAGAGGAGGTAGAGGAAGGTGCCTGAGAGCATTTGGGGGAAGGACGGGTCATCTGTGTGGAAGCCGAAGTGACTTCTTGGGTCCTAGAGGATGATAAAAAGATTTGGGGGATGGAGAGTGACTCTGAGTCAATGCAAAACTATGTCATATGAGGCAGGGTACCGGAAGTTAGCCAAGTCACAGCAGGCGGGATGCAGGTGATGTGGCATGGCCAGAAGTGATGCACCTCCCAAAGGACCTGCTCAGACAACCCTGGGGACCGAAGGAGTGAGTGGCGAACCAGCCAAATCTCGCCATGAGCTGAGCCTTCAAGAACAAGTGGGTGTTTAGGAGACCTAAAAACAGAAAGAAGGAAAAATAGATCAACTTATAAAATGCTTTGTATTGGATGAAAAGCAGTTGAAACTTTATCTTCAGGGGACAGGAGGCAATTGACGATATTATATTTTTAAAGCACTGCTTGGGCAGCAGGGAATAGGACTCTCCAAAGGAGATGCAGACATACAGCAGGCAGACAAGTTAGAAAGCCCAAGAGTTGATACTGAGACTTAAGGTGGTGGCCCTCAGGTACAGAGAGGATGGGGTGATGGGTCTTTAGGAAATTGAGTCGGCCAGACTGGCTGGTGAGAGAGGAGTTGAAATGCCATGGAGAACCCCATGAGATGGGGCACAGAGGGGCCGGGCCAGGTTAGAAAAGGCCAGGACTCTCTGTTGCCATCAAAACCTGGAACTCAGCCTGGCAGAGCTGTGCTGTGGGCAGATACTGTCCAAACCCCCGCAGGCCTTTGATGCCTCAATCCATCTCTTTGTCTCTGTTTCCTTAAAATGTAGGGATTGGAATGAGTTGATCTCTATGCTGCCTTCTGTAAAAAAAAAAAAAAAAAAAAAAAAAAAGAATTCTATTATTACCATGGAACATGAAAGAAAAATACCGCTACTTACATCCAAACAATTTAGAGACGAAATCCTCTTGCTTCAAAGAAGCTTGGATTTACTCATTTCATGGCCAAGTTTGACATAAATTGGCACTCGTCAGTTTTTTCATAAGGCAGCTCCTCTGCTATGCCATTCTTTTGACTGTCTACGGTTCAGAGCCACGTTGCTGGGAATGTAGGGGGTTCCCTGAATGACAGAGCATTTCATGGGCTGTACACTTGACACTAAGCAGAGGAAATAGTGAATCCTTTGTCGTAGAATTCATCATTCTGTGCAAGTCAGAGCCTGGCTTCCTTTTTTAGAGCTCAGGGCACATTATAAAATGTGGTCTTTGTCATCTTCTCCTTCCTTCTCCATTTTTGTCATCTCCCTGAAAATTTGGTATTATACATATACAGAGGGGGCCACAAAAAGTATACACGTTTTAAGAAAGGAAAAAAATTGTATTAAAATTATAATACTCCATATATACCAATAACAAAAGATGAATACAAGTCACGTGTATACATTATTTTTTTTGCATCCCTGGTATATTTTTAATACATGTATATTATCCTATAGGTCTAATATCTACCTCTTCCAATTGTATATTTTTCTAACATTTCAGCTTCTTATTTCTATTTCTTAAGTCATTTACCAGCATCTCTTCCTAGAAACCTTGAACTTTTATATTTAAAGCTTCATTTATAATAGTTATTTCTGCCCAGTGATTAATAAGATAGTAAATGAAGCTAGATCCGGCCATTATCCTTAGAAACTTACTGCTTATCCCTAAATCAAAAACAATGTTTTTCTTAATATCCTATTGTCTAATTCATGTTCTTTATAACTCTCTTTGCATTCATATTTAATTTTTAAAAATTTAAGTAAGCATCTGTGCTGTATAGCATGTGAAGTTTAAAGTCCAAACCAGGGACACCTCCTGCATTCTTTCTAGCACGAGTTTTGTAGTTTTATCAAAAAGCCATTAAGCTTGTTTACATAATTTGTGCTTTATAAAGCCCTGGGATTTAGCTGATCAAATTCTATTATCCTCTGTAATGGTAAAAGCTGTTCATGCCATTTTAATCTAATATTTATGGGAGCATGTAACTCAAGTCCCTAAGCATTTGCACTCAGTAATGTCATTTTGTTTATTATCGTACTTCTCAGAAGTCTCAGCACGACAGTGCGGGCTGGCAAAATGGGTCACTGGGGCGGCGTGGAGGGGGGTGGGTGCGTGCCCTTGGGTTCATTCGGACGATGTCATGGACCTACATTCCCCACTCTTCCCCCACTGCCCCCAGCAAAGCAAAGCAGTTCCTTCCCCATCGTCTCATTTTCTTCGCAGCTTTCCTTAACACTTATTTCTTACCTCTCAGCGTCCACAGGCCAGGAGTTGGCCCAGGTTAGGTGCTCAACTGCCCAGGGTCTCACAGGCTGAAATGAAAGGGCCCACAGGGCTGTGCTTTCATCTGAGGCCTGGGACCCTCTTCCATCGTCATTCGGCAGCTGACAGGGTGCAGCTCCTTGCGGTTTGAAGACTGACGGCTCCGTTGTCTTGCTGGCTGTTAGTTGGTCCCAATTCCTAGAGGCTGCCTCCAGGTCCCAGACAGGACTCTCTCACAGCATGGCAGTGAGAGGACCTCTGACCTCTCGACCCTCTTTCAAGGCCTCCCTGATGAGGGCATGCCCACCCAGGATGATTACCTGTTTGATTGCCTCAAGTCAAACGATCAGGAACCTTACTTACATCTGCCAGATTGCTTCACCTTTACCCGACAGGGTAATCTAATCACCGGGGTGATAGTTCATCCACATTCAAGGACTGCGGGTCATGGGGTGCACTCAAGGCAGCAGGAGTCTCGGGGCCATCTTTCTATCCTCTCCTCTCCTACCTGTGGGCCTCTGTAAATGAGTCCTACCTGTGGGCCTCTGTAAATGAGTCCTAATCCACCTACGTTTATTTTTACCTTTCAAGTAAACAGCGCCACATGTAGTTTGTAAAATATTAAGCTTCATTAATATTTCCTTTACAGATTTTAACATATTGTTTAATTGTGGAAATTTTTAAAATGTAAATAGGCAAAAGTAAAAATTACAGATCAGCTAGAGATAAGAATTACTAACATGCAGGAAATGTGTGATACAGATGTGATATCTTATACTTTTAGCTACATCTATTACTGAGGACACTGGTCTAAGTAGATTCTACACATTAACACATCTGGTAATTCCCAGTAACCCACAAGGTGGGTAGCTACCGTTACTCTTATTCCCATGTTTTTGGATGAAGAAACTAAAGCTCACAGACATTAGGTCCTAGTTCACCTAGTAAGTTGTGGAGATTGACTGCTTAGGTTTCGGAGTTACTGTGTGTATATGTGTGTGTGCAAACATGCATGTATGTGTGCATGTGTGTGTGTGCAAGCATGTACACGTGTGTGCACCTCTGCATGGTCACCTGTGTGTATACAAACAGTACTTGTCACCTTGGATTCCGTAGTATGATTTGTAATATGATCCCTAAAATGAGCATGTCTTATTCATATCTTTTTATCCTCAAAACTTCCTGACACAATGCGACAACGCGAATTCATTATCTGTGATTTGGACAACATTTTCACTATAAACTATTTACTTGTTAATTGTCCAACTAATGCCTTGGGGTTTTTAATCAGAGAACACATTTAAATCAAATCACTGTGAAGCCATTAGACAGTTATTATCCATTTTAGCTATTAATTTAACTGCAAGTATTTTCTCTAATTTAATTTTCAGAAGGCTTTATAGGACAACCTGTGTATTTCCTGTGTACCTGGGTTAATCACCCCTTGGGATTTGTGTCTGACTTTAGGATAATTTAAATTCTATCCCCAATACCTAGATGCTTTTTCAGTGTAGAATCTTAAACCCAGTCTACCAGAATCTGCTTCGAGGCTGTAACAAGATAGAGAGGAATCGTATTGGCTATCATCTGTAATGTTGACTTCAGTTATTCCAGGTGCCTCATTCTGCCCTGTTTTGAGAGGAAATCCGCTAGAAATGAGGACACACCCAGCTGTCCTGTTCCCTAACAGGGTTCATTAACATTCACAAGTCGGGCACCACACCTTCTGACCCCATCAGGTGCCTCCATGCCATGAACAATCCCTCTGAAGTCTTCATGGCCTGAAGGGGAAGCCTCAAACGCTGGCTTCTTCCTCTTTTATTCCCTCCACTCGTTTTGATTTGTTCTCATCAAAGGCGTTCGGTCCCCTCCTTCTGCCTCCTGACCTGGTTCACCTCCTCTGTTGTTAACCTGCGCAGAGAACTGCTCTCCGCTCCGTCTGGCTGTCACCTCGCCTCCTCTGTGTCGACCTTTCACAAGCTGTGTTTGTTAGAAGCCTTTGGAGCCGCTCAGCAGCCTCTGCTTCCCGTGCCCAGCCATTTCAGTGCCTCACAATCAGTGTAAATCTTTGAGCTCCATCCTGTTCCTGCAGCTTCAGTTGAAAATCTAGGAACCGATGCACAAACCAGACGCAGCCCGGAAAGAGCTTCTCTTCGAAACCCGTTACCTCTCGCCCGGTCCCTTTCTGGACGTGCGTTTGTGTTCCACCGCCCCCGTCTACCTGCCAGGCTTCCTTTTAAATCTCTTCATTGTGTGGCAGTCAGTGATAGGCTAACACTACAACAGTTCTCAAACGGTTTTCGAACATTAAGTCAAGAAAAGGAGCAGGGAACTGTAAGCGGTTCGGGGAGGCGGGCGCCGTGGGGCAGAGCCTGGGCAGGGAGTGCAGGAGGCCTCGGGCGGTCAAGGCCAAGCCGCCTGAGATCTGTCACAGCGCCTCCGAGCCACTTGTGGAGCCTCCAAAACAGTACCCCACACGCCAAAGCCCCACCTTCAAGGGTTTTCACGCACCCCCGTGAACGATATTTTAAACACTGCCTCTTGGTGCTTTGAAAACAATGCCCTTGCTGAGTGAGTTCCCTGTTCAGGAGCTGAGAATGGCTTTACATTGTCTCTGGATGGGGACTGTTGTTTGGTTTCCTCTGATATTTGGGGGTCTGCAACTCCTCTGTCGGTCAAGCAGGTGGGGGAAAAAACTGTCCTGGAAAATCCAATTGCGATGAGCTCACTGCTTTGTGCTCAACACCAAACAGCGCAGATATAATCTCCCAGTTACTCACCAGGCTTTCCTCACTTCTGGCTAAATTTAAAGCCAATATACCTGTGTTTCTGTCTCTCCAAACCCGACGTCATCCAGGGTTGTGGGTCACCTTTCATTCCTTCCCAGTAAATCAATGCCCGTATCACCAGGCCCCTGGCAATTTTGTTGGGAGAATCTCATTCAGTGACTCATTTCTCCTTTTATTTTGTGTCTTGGTCTAATAGATGCAACAAAGAAAAATAATAAGCTGCGCCAATTCTGCATGCTGCCTAAACTGGCAAATATTGGCACCACAGGCCCTGGGACTGACTGAAACTAGAAGCCCTGAAGCTCCTCAGTGCCCCAGAGAAATGACTGTCCCATGACAGTGTTTGTCTCATTTGAGAAAATCACTTTGGCGAGAGATGTACCTGTGGATGAAGGTGTCAAAAATCTCTTTATTGCCACTTGTACACACAGTGGGCTTTATTACGGCTTAGCTCTCTGCACACAATTAGTAAAGTTATATCCTGTTTTTACTCATATTTTTGAGCAACAAGTGAGACCAGGCAAGGACTTGTTATAGCATCATCATCATTATCACTATCACCCCTTTTTCGCTTTCATATGCATCTATTGATCCCATCTTCAGTGGAACCACATTTGCCCACTTGGTGAAACGAACTCTAGGTTTCAGGACTCAGACAAGGCAGCAGGCTTTTGAGACGTGGGATGAAGGTCTTCCCTGACCCGGCAGCAGGGAGGGGCTGGGGACCAGAGCGGGGAGCCTCTTAGTAGCACGTCGCTGAAATGAGCCAACTGCAGAATAGAATCGGGCGGAGTCTGTTTTCAACTTTCAAAAGACTGTAAAATAACAGTGGGTATCTGGCTGATGTTTTATATCGCTCCCTGCCCAGACTGTGTGCTCTCTATACTGGGGGCATACCATTGTCACAAAACCTCCCTTCACAGTGTTTATTCATCCAAGAATTGCCCATCTCCCCCTGCGCTGGAATTCATGCTTCTAGATCCCAGGGCGTTCTCATGCTTGTTTTACCCTCTCTTTTGGGTGTAGCACATGCTCTGGTATCTTGTTGATCCTTTGATATGACCTACCCTTCCCTCTAGAAGTTAGAAGCTCTTTTTTTTTTTTTATCCCACGGAGTCTGAAATTCCACAGTGACATGGCTTAGAGTGTCTCCGCTTCCATCCATTTGCTGGGCGTTCACTTCCACACTGGCGACTCCTTAAACTTCTTTTTGTTATTGTTTGTGATTTTGTCTCCTGTTTTTTATGTTCTCTCTTTCTAGATGGCGTTTCCTCATGGTTTTAAGTCAAAGAGCCCTTTTATGTTCCTAAAAATCTCCTTTTTAACAGCATTCTAGTATTGCTTCATGCATGCAATATCTTTTCTTATATCTCAAGGATAATAAGGTTAGTGCATATCATTTTTTTTCCTTCTTTTGTTTTCTATAAGTTCTTTTATTCTGTTCATTTTTCTGGGGGTTTTTTCCTCTTCTGACCTCTAAGCTCCTCAACTTTCCTCAGATTCCTAATAATTATTAGCCATGTGTTTATTATTAAGAGTGAGAGGGTCTTGTTGATTTTTAAGTTACAGTGACATGTCCTGGTGTTCCTGTAGTCCCATTTTTCCTCCTCTTGCCCTGATATAGTTATTAATAGCTCTGCCCTTTACCCTCAATAGTGTCCTGGTTTTTAAAAAATCATATACAATGTGTATATGTGTATGTATATGTATATATATATATAATATATACTCTAACTTTAGTGGAATTTTTAGTAGGGAAAAAGTTAGATACCAATGTTTACTCACCATCCTAACCTGGAAACCTGTTATTTATTTTTAGTCCCCGAACGTAATACCCTAGGACCACACATTTTTTTGACTTATTGAAATATTCAGATTTTTAGTATCCATTAATATAAGAGGTCATATGATAGGTGCTTTCATCTGTGGTATTTAATTTATTCTTCACAATAACCCTGAGAGGTATTCATGTTCTAGTTTTGAAGACATGCAAACAGGTTTTATTTAATATTTTCCAAACACTTACATGACTGTTTAAACAACTTATCATCTATGGGTGCATCTATAAGATGGTTTACAAAAAGCTATTTACATAAAAAAATATAGGCATGAATGAGATATGAATAATTGTGTAGCTTATTCGAAACTTAGAAGTTTATCGAAATTCTTTGCTAATAGACGGGGTGCTTTGCCAGATTTTTTATAATAGCATCTAGTTCCAAACAACGGAATACACTTGATTGACGGGCAGCCATAACAATGAGAATGGCAGTGCTGCCCATCAGCTGTGAGGCTTGAGCCCGTCATCCTGGGCAGGTTTACACTGGCCCTGGTAGATTGCAAGTCCTTATTGCAAGTGACATTGAGAGATTGCATTGAGTTGGTTATCGATTATACTATGTGCGTTCACTTCACTAAAATGTAATCTCTGTTTCAACAAATCTAAATCTGATAAAGTATGCCATTTTCATGCCATACATACTCAGGACGAACTTATGAGAGATATTGGGAAGTTGGCTGAGGCCCCAAACTCTGTGTATTTCAAATCGAACCCATAGTGCCATTTGGAAGTATGGAAGTAAGTGATACATATGAAAATGTTTTTTATATAGTAATATGTAGATAGGAAGCTATAGTACTTTGAAAAATACAAAACAAGTGTCACTAAACTCCTAGTCTTTACAGAACATCCCAAAGAGTATTACGAAGAGTAATTCATTCTCTCTAAGGATTAAGGAATAAAGGTTTTTTTTGTAGTAACTATCACAACAGAAAAGAGAAAAGCAAAATAGCTTATAATTTTCCTCATTTCTAGCTCCTCTTATTGTGTCAGCTTCTTTGGACATTTCTCCATGTAGCATAGACATCAATCTAGTCCCATCCTTTCTGAACAAACGCTTATCCTACCCTAACTATCCCACACAGACAAAAGTAACTCCAGCCAATGATATTAATATTAATCTAGACTTCTCCATGCAAGACAGTTTTCATCCATTTAACTGCTGACTCTAATCCCTGTGGCCTACTTAATCACTATTGCTATAACCTACTTTCTTTTTCCCCAAAAAATGTGGTATGCAGGGAGAAAAATACATTTGTGCATTCCTGGAAACTCTAACCGGCAGATGCCCAAAAATTTCATCATGTGATATTCATTACATTAGTGAAATTATTACTGTCTAGACGGTTTCATCGTTGAAGGATAAGAGGTGGTGACACCCCAGGAGAATGACCCATTAACTAAAACTCAGCAGACTGATGTGTAAAACTAAAGAGACGATTAATTTAATTTATAGGAGAAATAATTATCCAGAAACCCGATGCTCAAAGTTCACATAACTGTTGCATTCTCTCCCTATGGCATTCCTACATAATCAGATAATTTGGGGGCTGGGGATCAGCGCAAAAGGAATTGCAGAAATCACATGAAATGGGGACATCAGGCTAAGCCTGTTGGTTGCATTATTACACTACTTTAGCCTGTTGCCTAAACTTCTCTCTCCACTGGAGAGTTTCTTGACAATCACCAACTGCTTCTACAAATCTTCCTTTTTCCCAAGCTTCCACGGTTGAACAAATACCACCCTGGTCATTTCTTTCGTTATATATAAACGATATCAGACATTGAAGATAATTCTTCCAGACCTGCAAATCAGCTCATCTCTTAAGATGAGTTTACAGTTTTCCGCTCTGATCCATGTGTCCGTTTTAAAGTTTAACTCATGGAGGGAAATTGGATTCCTCACATATTCACATTTTGGGGTCCTCTTCAGCGATTCCCCTCAGTACTCACAATATGTTCACCAAAGCGGAGATGCCCGGTAAGGCAACCTTCTGAAATGTGAACAATATTTATCGTCAGTGTCTCAAGGAAAATGATGGTTCATTGATTCTCAGATGCACATTTGTTCCCACAAGTTGAACATCTCTGAAATCAGAATGCATCCTGCAGTTAATGGCATCAGACCGTCTCAGTTGGCCAAGCAGCAGTTGTGACGTAGTGTCTGCCTGAGGCCCTATGTCAAAATTTGCAGATTAGGTTCCAGTGGCTTAGAAGAAAATTCTGGAGACAATAGAGGAGCCCTCTTTTTAAGAGACTCTCTATCGCCAATGTTTTTATAGACACAGAGGACCACTCTATGGGGACACCAACGATTCCAGTTGCAAAGTGTTTCAGAAGAATTGAACTATGAATGTGAAGAAATTTGGGGGATGCCCTAACCAATTCATTTCATTTACATTTTCCTTTTCAAGTACGCACCAGAACAATATAATTCAATAAAATTAAAAGAGCTCTTTTAAGATGTTTTATTTTTTTTCTTTCTTAGGGGTGCATAAATTGGTAGTATAGCTTATAATCCATGACATAGTAAATTATGAAATATGATAATGCATATTTTTAGTAATATTGATCTGTATACGTATATTGGCCTTTTTAGAAATGTGTATGAGCTAGAATCGTCTTTTTTGAGATGGACAAATCTTCATGTACTCTGCTGTGAAGGAAGGTGGTAGGAGGTATCGCTCTTACTACAAAAGATGTAGTGGATGAATAGAAGTGATATTTTGAAATTCTGTCCAATCATAAATCAAATAATCAAAGATATTTTTTCATTTTATTGTCATATATTCAGGCCCATTATGTGGTTTGTATATGAAAAAATAGTAGGGAAATAAACATTTTGTAAATGCAGTATGGGAGTGAAAATGTCATGTTTAAATCTGTAAGTGGAAGATCCTGTAAGAATAGGTTGGCAGCACCACTGCTATTTGTGAGAAGAACCCAGGGCTTCCTGCCTGCTCTTCTCTGGCAGACGCTCTTGGGAAAGACACGACTTGGCTTCCAAGGGCCTGCAGCAGACATGTATCCCCATGTGTACACACACAGGCTGCTCTGCCGGGGCGGCCTTCCCAACAAGACGGGAGCCCACCCCCAGCTCACAGGCTCAGGGACCAAAGCTGATCTTATGGCCTGTGGAGCTCTCAAGTAGGCAGCCTGAGTGGGACCTGTGGGCCAGCTGGCACAGAGCAGAATCTTGGAACCTCTGTGCTACCCAGGGCTCCTGCCTGCACTTTCCTGCGTGACAGGAACTGGTGCCGAAAGCCACATTTCTGTGGTTTGATTCAATATCATGTCCCCAAATGTCACTTCCAGATCAGAAGCAGCCATATTTACAGATTTACACATTTGGACTCGCTGACCCAATAAAAGATGGTAATTAAATTGTATTGTTTTAAATGTACATCATTATATATTGAATTATTTTATATGCTGCTCTAATTCTTTAAAGCAGCATAGAAAATAAATGGTTTTAGTATCAGTTAGGAATAAAATAACTTTGGTGAGCAATTTTATATATAGATGCAAAACTTTATGTATATACAAAATTTTGTATATATAATTCCATTCTATGTAATGTATTATATTTTATTATAAAACATCATATATGTAATACATAATATATAATATATATCAAAATTATACATGATTATATAACTATTTAGAATATATAATTTTGTATATAATTACATATATAAAATTTTGTGTATATATATATATATATATATATATATAAGTTTCCTTATACAGATAAAATCACTCACCGAAGTTATATATAATTTATAAAATATATAATTTATATATTATGTTTTATACATTTTTATATATTATAAATATATAAATATAAAAATCTGGCATTTTTTGGTATAAGTAATGAACAGAGGTAATCGAAGTCCAAACTATGCCATTTATAATCTCCTGCCTTTAATAAGTTTAGGTTTGAAATAACTGACCAATTTATCTTGAATTATTTTCTGTGAAATTCTTCTTGTGTTTTACTCCTCTAACAGAATCTATGGAGAGAAGGAAAGCAAATAGGGTAGGATAGAGGATGAGGCAGAAGCATCACAGAAATACCCATCAGAGCAGTCTGTGCACACACATAGAGCTTGGGCCGGTCATACAGGTGTGCAAGCCGTTCCCTGCACAAGGACCACCCGTAGGGCTGCACTCAGTCCATGCTGCACTCAGAAGCTATGTGCTCTGGCTTGTGTCTGCATCCCCAGAGAAAGGACACCTTCTTCTAATTCACACAAAGGTACCATTTGGGCAACCATGGCCCAAGTGGTAGAAATACACTTTCCCCATCCAGGCAACATAGAGTCTAAAATTACACCCATAGAAAGCCAAGCTGTTGTGTTCATTATCACCTTTTCCAGGCACTGTCTTTGAAAATCCAATAAGACTTCAGTGTAAAGTGCTTTAATTGGTACTTTTTTGGTGATTAGGCACTGGCAACACAAGGCACCCAAAGTAATTTGAACGGACAAATCCCAAGGAAAGTAGTGAGAAAAATCCAGGAGCGGCGCTGACAGCTGGCTGGCCTGGCCTCTCAGGATGACCTGAGCACGCTGAGTGTCTGGATCAACAGCCACATCTTCAGTAAACATTCACTTTCTGTTTGATTTGTCGTATGAAGGACCAACACGAGAATTAGCACAATGGTTAAAACATTCATAGACTCTTCTCCACTCAAAAGTTGTTGGGGCAGGACTCGTGCCTAGAGCTCCTAAGACTAGTGACAATTTCACTTATTTATGTCAAGAGAAATTTCCCACCTGTGCTTTCGCCAGCATCACATTGGTGAGCCTTCCTCTGTACACACCTCATCGGCTGCATACCATTGGCAAGTGATAGAGATGTGAGAATGTCCAGTCCTGGTTTCTGCTTAGCTGCTTGTGCCTACAGTTCAGCAAGTTTTAAATTTCTCAGCTTCAGTCTTCATCTCGATATAGTTTGGACTTTGTGTCATCCTACAAATTACCTAAACTCCACTCTGACATAGACTGTGCCTGAAGGCCAGACTTACTGGGTTAGAAGTGTTCTGTTGATGAATCATCCATCTAACAGCAGCAGTAAAGATTTATCGACACTTGGCAAAATCCTGCCACTCCATTCTTCACATCCCTCCTCTCTCCTAAAGCAATGACATCCTTTAAAAGACAAGTAAGACTCGTAGTATTTCACGTGGAACCTCCTGATAGCTCAATATAATTGAACTCCGTAGCATGGTTCATGATTATTTTACATTTCTATTTTGTATTTCTTTCACAGCAGTAGTAGAACAGAAAACGGTATTATTTGAAGATGTCCAGATATCAGGAGCAAGAAGTCTCAAACTATATTTCTCTGCTTTCTGAATAATTGTGAGACTACGGACAAATGACTTGGCCTCCCTGGGTCTCTGTTTTCTTACTTATAAAATGAGATGATTGAACTAGATCAAATTTAAGCTCACATCCAACCATAAGTGTACCTTAATATTAATGGGGAAAATACTATGTTACTCAGAGCTATTTCTGAATCAATACATGAGACTTTTATAAAATGTAGAATTACTTTGTAGAGTCTCAGACTTAATTTTGAAGAAACAGAGAAGCAGGAAGAGGGAGGCACTAGATACATTTAGAGTCTCTTTAGTCAAAGAAAGCTAATTACACTCTCTAAAAGAAAGGGGGAATGCTTGTTAAGGACTCCAAGGTATTTACAATATGCTGGAGCTCTTGCCAGACCCAGGATTATGACTTAGAAATCTAACTACTCAGCAGGAACTTAATGTTGTTTCCAAAACCCAGTTCCTGTTTTCCAGAGGAGATGATCAACTTGACCCAGCTTGGGTCAAGATTCCCTACCCAGGAATCAGCTATAACCAGATCACTGGGGTAATGTCCAACAAACATCTCTAAGGCCCTTTATGAGGAGACAGTGCTCAAACTAGAGCTACCGCGTACACAGATGTCCTGGGATCTATCAGCGGAAGTGCCTGTCAGCTGACACTTTCTTCCAGCTAGGCTTCCTTCTCACCCCTTCCAGCTATGCTACCCCCAGAGATTTGAATATTTAAGTGTATAAAAAGAACTATTGCCCTAGGTTTTAATTCTTGGCTACCCACAAAAATCAATCTGTAAATTACTTCCGTCTCTGTATTGATACAGTAATTACAAACCTGGCTAATCGAATGTGCTATTATGTTCTTTCCCTCACCTCATGGCACCAGGCTATAATGGAGGGACAGCTGAGACAGCCTGGTGCTGGAAGAGACCCTCTGAAGGCAACTGGCTTTTCTGAGAGCGATGGTGTGGTATCAATAATTCACAGACCCTTGTGACAAGTGCCAGCAAGCAGCTGGCTTATCGACAGAGGCCTCATCACTTATTCATGTCTGAGACATTTTTCCTGGTTCATTACATTATTTTAAACCTTTACTTGTAGGGACTACAAAAGGATACAACTAGCAATTAAGTCAGGAGTCCCACCCTATATTATAAGGGGGCAGGTTGATGATGTCATGGATAGGGTAATTGGCTTTCGATGCCCTACCTGAATGCTTGGATACCAAAACATAATATTTTAAAGGATTAATAAAAATAGTACTTTATTTATTTCTGTTTAACATTTGTACCATGAATTTAAAACAACTCTTACTACTACCTTATTTCATAGAACCACAGACTTGAGAATTGAATGACTCCGTATAAATGATCAAGTTCTTACTCTTTATTTTGTTTAAGAAACAAAGATCTGGGCCGGCCGAGTGGCGCGGCGGTTAAGCGCTGGCTTGGGAAGCCAGCGGCCTCGGTTCAGGTCCCACTTATGAGGGCCAGTGACACTGCCCGCAAAAAAAAAAAAAAAGAAACAAAGATCTGGATAATTAAAACAAATTTCTTTAAAAACCATACAACTGGTTTGAAGAAGTGCTAAGACTAGAATTTAAGTTTGGTGGAATTTCTACACTCCCCCCACCACCACCACCACTGGACCTCACATGCACAGAATTCAGTTAATCATAATCCTTGGTTTGTGTGATGCTCTCATTATTCTTCACTTACTAATCAACTCTTATTTAATGATAACATCATATGGGCCTGGGAAGCCATCATCCCCCGAAAGAGCTAGGACATTAGCGATAATATACTAAACTTAGGGTCCTTCCCATTCCACTCCCTCTTCCCCCATAAAGAGGTAAGGATCAATCTAAATCCTGCATTTCCTTGATGTTCTTTCTGTAGTTTTCTTGAATGTTTTTCTTGTAGTTTTTTGAGGTTTATGAACAGCATATCATGCTGTGTCTAACTTCATAGAGTCTTACTAAGGTCCATCCATGTCGTTGTGTGTGTGTCTGCATTGTTCCACTGCATATTTTTCACTCTCCCCTTGTAGGCTGTTGGATTGTCTGTGAGTTTTCCTGCTGTGAAAAGTGCTGCTATGAATATCCTTCAGGAATGTTTCTTGTTCTAAAGGTGCAACAGCTTCTCAGGGGCACCCACTTGGCAGGAATTGCTAGGTAAGCAGGAATTGCAATGTTCAGCTTTGCAAAGTGATGGTAAACTATGTCCCAAAGTGGTGGCCCCATTATCCACTCCCACAATCAACATATAAGATCCTATAGATAGTGTTTGTCAGCGATCAGAAAGCTTTTCCTATAAAGGGCTAGACAGTAAATATTTTAGGCTGTAGGGGCCACATACAGCCTCTGTGGCAAGTACTCAGCTCTGCTCCTGTGGGTGAAAGTGGCCATGACACCACGAATGAATGACCTTGGCCGTGTTCCAGTGGCGCTTGCTGTGTGGGCGCTGAATTTTGAATTTCATAAATTCTTCACGTTACAAAATGCTAGTCTTCCTTTTTTGTTTTGTTTTGTTTTCAACCATTTAAAAGTACACATAAACATTCTTAGTTTGTGGGTCATACAAAAACAGATGACAGGCTGTTGACGTCTTCCCTTCCTTATTTCCTCCATTTTTTTTTTCAATTCATTTTTTAAAAATTATTGGAAACCTCTGATATGTAACACACTGTCCCAAATACTGAGGATTCTGTCAGTAAATGACGTGTATAATGATCAAGCGGTGATATGTGTTATAAAGACAAATCAAGTCGGATGTTGGTGACAGGACATGATGCTTTAGACAGAATGATCAGGGTCTCTCTGATGGCATCTGAGCTGAGCTCTTATTTTTCACTGAGAAACTGAGACATACAAATATCTGAGAGGAAATTGTTTCAGTGAGAGAGACGAGCAAATCTATATACCTTCCCTGAGCTTCACTACCCGTATTTCCAATGCCATGCTGAACATCTCTTCCCAAATGTACCTGTTTGCCAATTTGAATTTATCACCCATTATAATCTTGGGTTTCACAACTTGGGGAAAGGCGTATGTATTAACTCATCATCCAGATCAAAAGACTGTGAGTTTGCCTTCCCCTCTCCTTCCCTTGTACACCAAACATCTATTTAGTCAACGAATACTTTTTTATTTATATTTCCTTAGTATCCATATTAGTTGCTGGGGTTACCATGAAAAAATACCATATGCTGCCAATATTTAACCATTAATATAATATATATATAACCAAAATAATAAACCATTAGGTTTTACTAAACAAAAAAGATGACAATAAAAATGGCATACATGGTATGGTTATGACAGAATATGTATAGCACAATACACTGAAAATTAATAACCAGTATCTAAAAGTGTTTGATTTTGTATACAAGGCAATGAACCTGTACATAATTTATTTCCTTTTTTCTACATTCCTGCATTTTTTCAAATTGCCTGAGTTCTGCGAGATGATGCCCTATGTCTACCCAATTAATATATTTACCACCTTCTTCTCAACGTTCTGAAATTGTCCTCTCCTTTGCATTTCATTATTTAGAAAATAAAATGTGGTACCTACAAGTGATCATGCCATAGATTTATAGTTTCATGGAAACCAAAATAAAATATGTAACAAGGCTTGGAGGGTGCCTTTCTCCAGCCCACTGTGGAATTTCCATTCCGCCCATTCTAACTTCTCCAGCTCTTGGCCTCAAGGACACATGAAAAGTCTAACCTTTGATCAAGGGTGACTTCAGGCTAAAATTACCTGCTGCTCTAGGGAAACCCTTCTCAATGGTCACACCTGCTGCTACGAAGGTGAGAGTCACCCCCCAGCTCAAGTCCTGCATGGCTGCTGGATGCAAGGCAGAGATGTGGCCGCAAAGATTAAACCTCACCCAGGACGTCATGTCCATTAAAATGACATCATACAGAGTAGTGTCACCTGAATGTCTTTGTGTTTCTATAGCTCTAACAAAACCAATATTGCCCTTCAGACAAACCTGCAGAATAACTGTCACTTAAGAGAAATGCAAAAAAGGAATAGACATTATGATTTTAGGGCAAGGAGAAAATAATAATGGTATGGTTTCCGGGAGCCTTCCCTCTGATTTTGTTTCATGTACTGGTTATCTTCCTGGCTAGGTAATAGAACTCTGCAGTTTCAGAGATGGAAAGAACCTTAGACTATCCGATATCTATAGGCTAATTTACAGTTGAGGAAATTAAAGCCCAGAGAAGCCAAGAAGCAGGGTACATATTCTTCTTCCTCTGGGAGGCCTTGGAAGTGAACCATGTAATAAGCCACATATCTCTGTTGTCAAGTGCAGCCATTCCACTTGCCCAGAGGCTCCTCACTCAGAAAGACCTGGGTCCCAGGCTTCTTCCCCCACATACTCGTGTGATCTGGGTAAATGATGAAGTCTTTCAAAACTCCCACTTCTCCAGTTATCGACGGCTAGTGGTACAGGACTTACTGTGTAAAGTTGTGTTAGAATTAAATGAGAAACCGGTTAGTAGAGTTACTTGGGTTCACACACGACACTGGTATTAGCTATTGTTGTCGTCATTTATTCTACATGTTTTCACACTCTTGGAGATCAGCCATTCTGAAAGGTCATGATTTAAGCATGTATGAAGATGGCAACTTTATCACTTTTGCCCCAGATAATTTGTTGTGTGTCCAGCTGTAATCTCCCTGTTTCTTAGGATTTTTAAAGACTGACAAAGGCGGAAGAGAGTCCAGAACAATAATTGTTGGCACTTAGTGAGTGCTTGGCCAAGACTGGCTCTTCTCTAAGTGCTTTTCATGTATTTTCCCATTTATTCTTCAAAACAGCTTCATGAGGTCGGCAGGTGCTGCGACAATCCCCATTTTAAAAATGTGGAGACAGACACAGCAGAATTAATTCAGGCACGTTCAAGTGTCATTTTATTACCACCTCCCACATCACTCTCTAACTCCAACTGTCACCCACCCCTTGGTGGCTGGGTTCTGTGGTGGCACAAGAGGTTCCCACCAGGCCCCTGACTGTCAAATCACCATACACCTCAGTGAGCAAGGTTTTCTAGAGCAACAAGGTAGCCTTTGATGAGAGGTTTCAATACCCAGATGTAACACAAAGCCTGTGTAATGATATGTAAGGCATGCTACTGGTGCAGGAAAATGCTTTAAAATACCATCTGATATGTTTCCTTTCTAAGCCATTCCTTTCTACATCCCTTCTCTGTCCCTTCCAAAGCATTAAAACAAGGAGAGAAGGAGAGGGAGAGGGAGAGGGAGGAGTGGGGAGGGGGAGGGGGAGAGGGGAGAGGGAGACAGGCCAGGGAAATGAGAAAAAAGCAAAACACACTAGCTCCCTGCTTTCTCCCCACCTTCTACTTGGTGTCAAAATCCAAGAGTGTTGGTGGAATGTAGAAATAGCCAGATTGTTTCAGGGAACTAAGATAAGGAGAGAGGTAGGATCTGAGAGAAGTTCAACCAACATGAGCCTCTTTAAAGAAAAGGGTTATAAATAGTCCTATAAATGTTCTCTGTTCTTAATGTGTCAGCTCGCCTCTAACAGCTCTAGTCAGTAAACTTTTTGTATATTCCCTTCTTAACTTTTGTCTCATGTCTAGATTTAGTAACCCTGATCTGTCTTTACCATCTGTTAACTTTAGCATTCAGATGATTCACCAATTTATGCATGCAATGGTATTGTAACGCCTTAGTTTTCCATCTCCAAAGGAACTATTACGTAGGTCTGAATATAAATGTTGCTCTAACCAGCATGTAACTCATATTTACAAACTGACAAAGTTTCAGGGTTTTTATAGACACATTTAAAGACATCAAGTGGCTTGAAATATCCCCTACCAATGCACATCATCTCATTGGAAATAATGCATTCGAGGGGAACAGGCGGTGTGCCCAGGGGTATTCTTCATTCTTCATCTCGCTCCCTCCCCATGATAACTTCCAGCCTGTCTCATTTCTCAAGATGTTTTTCTGGTTACAGCCAGCATTTGGTCATCTGAGCACACAGCATATATGCGAAGACTCGATTCCCGAAGTCACATTCACAGGCTCTGGCTGGACACAAATATTGAGAGGACACTGGTCAGCCCAGTGCAGCAGGTGACTTAGATTCAAATAGTTCAGATAACACCTTGATAGTGTTTTTAAGTTGTTTTTTATATTTGAAAACAACTTTATACTCATAACAGAAGGTGAAACAACTAAATTTGAAAATTTAAGCATACCTACAGCAGAAATTACAAATATTTGTGAAATGCTTTATACTTAGATCACCGTTCTTTCCTCATGCAGGAAATTGGAAGAGCCCCTGAATACGGGCGTGTTAATCCCCCTCTACCATCTACCATCCCCCACTGAATTGTCCATGGCTTGATCACTCCTTTGGAACTGTCATCTCTTGGCTTCATTCTAGGAGGCTTGAAAGTTCCCACAAAGCCAGGGGTTTTCCTTCCTTCTTTCTGGTTTTCCTTGCATCACTGTTGTTGAAGGGTCAACAGACTTGTAGAAAGAGCCACAGAGTAAACATTTTGGGTTTAGCCAGCACCGGAGATAAATAAATCAGCCTGGCTGCATTCCAATGGAACTCCATTTATGTGGATTTCATAGTATTTCCATCTGCCATGAAATTTTATTCTTTTTTTTTTTTTCCAACCATTTTACAACTGTAAAAAGCATTCCTATTTTGAAGACCCTATAAAGAGGAGGCCGCCGGTCAGAGTTTTGTTCCTTCTGTCTGGACGGTCTGCCGCCTGCACCTCTCCTTTCCTGGTGCTGAGTACCTCCTGGTGCTGAGTACCTCCTGGTGCTGAGTACCTCCTGCACACCGTGCAATAGCCCATGTCTTTCTGTTCTCTCCTCACGTGTCCGTCTTTCCCTTCTCTCTCTCTCTCTCTCTCTCTCTCTCTCTCTCTCTCTCTCTCTCTCTCTCTCTCTCTCCCTCTCCCCCTCTCCCCCTCTCCCCCTCTCCCCCTCCCCCTCTCCCCCTGTCTTCCACCCTCCCACCCCCCTCCTCTGTCTTCTCTCTCTCTCTCATTACTACGTTTCCAAAACAAATACACTCTGTCTCTAAATTTATATGTGATCATGGCACATGAGTTATTTTGATCATTTTTTACTTTCTAAAAATTGAGGGGTAGTGATTATAGGCCATAGTGATACACATGTGATAGTCATTCCCTAATTTAACATAGACAATAGGCTTTCAAATCCCTCTGTAAAATGAATAAAAATTGTAACACTCTCTTGATTATTATTAGAAGAATGTATTTTCTCTGCTGGGTGATCAGCTTCCAAATATATTCAAAATTAGAAAACACTGTAGCATGACCCAGTGTCACCAAGTTTGCATTCACAGGTCATCTTGTTTCATTTGTACTTCTCTCTCCTGCCCACCCCAGAATTATTTTCAAGAACATTCCAGACATCAGTGGATATTTCACCATGTATCATTTTAACATGTGTTTCTTAAAGACTATGATTCTTTTTTTAAAAGCCTATCCAGAATCACATTATCAGATCTAAAAAACAATTAATCATAATTCCTTAATATCTTTAAATATCCACTCTTAATTTCCCCCCAATTGTTTCATAATTGTTTTGTGTGTAATTTGTTTGAATTATGATCTCACACAAGTCCACACTCTGATTTGTTTCTCGAGCCTTTTCATTTATAGATCCAGTCTCTCTCCCCACCCCAACTCTTTTTCTCTCTCCTTCCAATTTATTTGTGAAAGAAGCCAAATCTTTTGCCCGTTGTGCTTCCCACTCCTATTAACTGATACCTTACCAGTGGTCTAGGGGTTTGATCCGACTCGTGGTGCAATTGTTTGCCAATAATACTTGATAGCCAGTGGAGCGTCCTTCCACTGGGGGACCCACAGTGTCTAGTTGTCTTTCTTTTGTGGTGTGAGCAGCTGTCGATGACCAGTAATGCATTTGTTAGTCGTTGCACAATCATGATGTTCTGACTTGTCATCATTTGCTCTTCAAATACTTGGACTGCTTCTATAAAGAACAACTTTTCCTCTTTAACTAGTTTATCATCCTTAGTTTTTATAGGAAAGGTAGGAAAATATTTGATTATTTTCCTTTATTTACAAATTTTAAAAACTTATTTTCTGACATTCTGAAAGGTGATCCATGAAGCCTGGTGTTTGGTTTGGTTGGTCTCATGGACTCAAAGCCACTGCAGTTGTTGTTACTGATCAGCCACATTGTCTCATCTTTGTCGGTGGGAGAACCTTCAAGTTGGCTTTTAAATATTCTTGACATGACCTTCGTAGCCACTGTCCCTTCTTACTTGGGGTAAAACAGGATGTTCTAGGCTAATTTTTGCCCTAGACTTGGAGACTGCCACCCCCTCCCCCCTTTGCTTCTCCCGTCTTCATTTGGAGTAGGAAGCACGCATTACTTGCCTCTGAGGACACGCTGCTGCTTCACAGGAGAGAACGGGAGAAAATAATGGAACCACCGACCCAGCAGCTTTAGTGCCCCTGAGCTTAGTTAGGAACACGGAGGTCCTTTTTCTTCATGCATTTGGCATTCAGCTGCTTTACGTCGCAGAGAGCAGCACAAGCACATTCTGAAAACCAGCCTCACTTAGGGCCCACCCTGAGGCCTCCAAAAGCATGACCTTAGGGCTTCTCATCCACTCCCTGTGGGTGGGTGACAGCAGGCGTTATGCCCATACTGGCGTTCAATCCATGCTTCTTAAGCAGATGTGAATGAATGAATGAATGAATGAATGAATGAATGAATGATATCTTCAGTTTTTAGACATGCAAGTGACCGCAGAAACCATTTGGTCTGATACCACATGTTTACTGAAATTTCAAGTGGCCAGTCCAAGTTCATAGTGCCAAGTAGTGGACAAGTTAAGACCTACCTCGCCTGATCTTTAGTGCATTGTTTTACCATACCTACTGCCTCTAAACTATATTAGATAATTGAGTATAAATTATTTTGATCATTGTCCATTTCAATGATCTTTCGGTTTATAGCTCCTTCCTTCTTTTCCTCCCTCCCCCACTTCCTCCTTCTCTCCCTTCTTTCCTCCTCCTCCTTCTCCCTTCTCTCTCTCATAAGAATTAAGCAATGACAATGACCTCCATATATGCCCTCAGCGACTTAACCGAGTTGAGGTTACAACAAAGACATTACAAATGCAATGAGAACAATGCAGAACCAGTGGTCAAAGATTCTTAGGGAAGCAGACGGACATGGATGGATGTCTCATCTGAATTTGGCATGGGATTGGGGTTGAGTGGGCAGTATTTTCTGGCAAAGTGCTAAAAAACTCAGACCTGTCGGACAAGGTCAGGTGCACATGTCCCTGACACAGTAGAATGTGCTGGGTTTCAAGGTGCTTCTGTATTTCAATAAGCCCCACAGAACCCCTTGTAAAAAGTGAACTTGCCAAATACATTTGTACTTCCATCAAAAATTAAAGTGAGAACACCAGTTTTTTAATCTGTTCACTCTGATATCTTAAGGGTTTTCTTGCCCTAAAAAGTTATTTCTAGCTAATTATCCTCAGCAAGGAACTTAATCTGCCAGGCTGTCTTGCTAATGGTTCTTACAGTGGGGCTGCTTCAATGAACAGAAACTGAATTAATGGGGAAAATGCAATACTTAGAGGACTTCATTATTGGGAGCTTTTCTTCCAAGGTGATGATCTGTATCATATACATTCTTTCTATCTAATGTAAATAATAGTGATATAATAGTGACATTTATGTGATTGTCATCCCCTTAATAGTGAGTAGCAAGTAGCTATTGGTTGGGAGGAGGGAGGGAGGGCCACAGATTCCCTTAAAGGGAAGCCACTCGTTCCATAGCCCTTAATGCCCCCAAAGAGGTAGATTGTTAGGACACATGTTATCCCCGCAAGTTCCATGGGACAGACAGGATGTGAGCTGGGGTCAACATGAAAGGAAGAGCTGTCTTCTAAGATTCTATCCTGTTAATAGCAAATCAGACCTGTCATTTTCAATTGTATGTTTCCTGCTACATCAAAGCTTTTTGGATAGAAACTTCAGAAAGAATCTAATTTTTCAGGTTAGCCTGTTACAGGTTAGGTTTAAACTAAGTGCGAACAGAAAATGAAATTCCAACAAAATATATATAAATTAAGTGCGAACAGAAAATGAAATTCAAACAAAATACACACACACACACACACACACACACACACATATCATACAATGCTAGAACATTTTGAAATGTTATATATGTTAAAGAATTTAGGGGCCGGCCGAGTGGCGCGGTGGTTAAGCACTGGCTTGGGAAGCCAGTGGTCCCGGTTCAGTCCCACATATGAGGGCCATTGACACTGCCCTCAAAAAAAAAAAAAAAAAAAGAATTTAGTGTAGGTTATAAATGAGTGTATGATTTGTATACTACATCTCATGACTTGGATTATTCTGGAAGTTGCCTGAAAATTGGTAGTTACTTTTAAAGGTTGTGCTGTAAAGACTTATTTTGTGTCCCTTCTTCCCACTAGCTCTTTGGTGGCCTTGAACGTATATTATTGGTCTTTGTGTGCCCAGGGCCTGGAACAGAGCTTGGAATAAAACAACTCGTTCATAAACGAAAGTTTCTAAGCTCATGACACTCGCACCATTTAAGGAGATGTACACACACTTACACAGGATAATTATTACCTTCTTGTTCAAACTGGGAAGAAAATGGTAGTTTTAATAAGCACTTTGTACCTTAGACATAATTCTGTGTTGCTCTTTTAAATATCCTCACACTTTAATATCTTGTAAACATTACAAGTACAGTACCAGGATTCTATCATTTCAAATGTCACTTCAATTGCTTCCCCTATAAAGGCTTTCTAAATGTTTATTTTTTGAAGTTTAACCTTATACAGCTATCTGATGGGATTGATAATCCATGAGCTAAATTTCAAATGGGTAGATTATAGGAATCAGTGATGGAGGGTTGTTGGAAACTAAATCAAGAAAGGGTCAAGGCATACTATTAGCACTGTATTTATTGAATTTCTGTAGACTGCTAGGCACTCTCCTAAGAACTTGAGATTCATCAGTAAACAAAATTTTTTTTTTTTTTTAATTCTTGGGGCTGGCCGAGTGGTGCAATAGTTAAGAGTTGGCTTGGGACGCCAGCGGCCCCGGTTCGGGTCCCACATATGAGGGCCAATGACACAAATAATCAATGTTTCCAACCCCCTGCAGAACCTCACCTGTACTTTCAGCTCATTTCCTTGGTGCTTCCTGCAGAGGCTCCATCTGCTTCACACACTGTACTTCTCTGCACGTGATGAAAGCTGCTTACATTACCTGAGCTGCGTAGGTACAATCCTAGCACAGCAAAATGGCTCAACTGCCACCCCCCGCCATGGTGGAGTAGCTCCTGTAATATTAGGGTCTCAGCTACTGCTTGCGATACTCACACAATGTGTATTTGGGGAGAGAAAAATGTGACACCAAATTTCTACAATTTAAACTATGTCAGTAGGATCATCATTATTGAGACACCAGCTAAACAAAATAATAACCTATACAATTTATGGGTTTTTTTTAACTTATCTACCTGGATGACTCATGAACCTTTCAAATAGATCCTCTTACAGGTGACCTAAACAGAAACTATTATGACAACATTATGTGGGTCTTTCTATCTGAAAGTTTTATAAATAATTTTGTAGAAATTAATAATGTTTTAAATAACAGAGCAGTAACTACTTATGAAATTATTCTGTGACTTAATCAGTAAAGCATACATAGTTCATGTAATATGACCAGTATTTCCTAGAATATTGCTTTTGTAAATCTGGATCTTCATATAAAGTTTATATGAAATAAGGTACCTCTTAATTGTTTCAATCTGAAATAATTCTAGTTTGTATACAACACCCAAATTATGAAATATAACATCAAATATAAAAGTAAGGCCTATGTATATCCTTCATCCTATTCCCCTTGTCTTGTTCCTGATCTTAGAGGAAAAGCTTTCAGCTTCATACTGTTGAGTACAGTATTAGCTATGGGCTTGTCATATATGGCCTTAAAGAGATATTTTTCAAAATACGAGTTAATCCTTTATCTCCAAAGGTTTTCAACACCCACACATATGACCACGTGCTAGACCTTTCAACCCATGCATGATTGCTATGAGTCTCTAATCTTACACTTCTCTATTCCAGACCTTTCAATTTATATTTCATCCACATCCCTTCTATGAAATCCTTTTGGTCTCCAACATATTTGGTCTGAGCTATAAGGAATGAAATTGCTCTTATCACCTTCTCCTTATGGCTCATTTCTTTTTAACCTTCATGACTCACTGAAAATGCCATGTCCACGTGGTCACTTCATGGCTTTCTAAAGCTGGTTCTGTGGATTTTCTCTGTGAACTCACAGCATCTTGTGCATATCTGTTTTAATACTTGCTTGTAATTTGCAATTTCAGGCTTAATATTTTCTCACCTCTCCTGGACCCCAAGCTTATTGAGGACAGGAACTCAAGTCCTTTCCCTTCATGTGTCCTCAGAACCTACCACAGTCCTGAAACAGATCAGGAACTCAATAGATGGTTTAGGAATGTGTGCACAATTGAATTATATACAGTCTGAGGTGCTTCAACAGATGATTGGATAAAGGAAATGTGGTATATATACACAATGGAATACCATTCTGCCACAAGAAAAGATTAAATAGTGCCATTTGTGACATTTTTCTTGATGTAATCAATAGGTTACATATTGTTGACACTTGAAAATAATACTTAAAAAGTCTAAAATAGTATCTGTATGTTTCCCCTTCTCCTGAAAATTAGTGGGGTGCTATGGGAAAAACAATAAAAATTCTGAGGTGTCATCAAACATATCACCACTGAGCCAAAGAGGTGTGAAGTGAAAAGAGCACTAAATCCAGAATTAGGAGACAAAGTTTCCATCAGTTTGCTGTGACTCTTCGTGTTCATTGGGCAAGCCACTTATCACCCCTGAGGCTCGATTTCTTAATCTCTAACCAAAGAGTCAAATTAGACGCTCCCTGAAATGACATATTGATATTATAAGGATTCAAATTTTTTTCACATGAGAATATGGTTTCCTTTAAATGGTCGGGTTCTTCCCTTGGATATGTGCTCCTATAAGGCTGCCAATGTTTTAAGTTTTGAAAAAGCAATTTTTATTAATGCTCTAGCATTTCATTGGAGATCCTTGCTCATGTCTTGCTCATAGTTTATTTCATAGTTTATTAAATCAGGGTAACAGCCGTATAGTCAGTGTAACAGATTTCTGTGTCTGAAGAAAGCTACAGACAAAGTTATTGGAATGCAGTTTATAAGACAGAGAAAAAAATGTAAGGATATTCAAAGCTGCATTCACTAGTTTTATCCAGCAAGCAAATATGGTAAATCTTAGGATAAACCTTAAGATTTTCCATGGAGCAATATGGAAAAATCTTAGGTGAAGCATGTATTACAATTCAGTTCCTGTTACGTTATTCTAAGAGTGAGAGACCAAATCATCCCTGAAGAGTAACTATAATAGGTAATAGGGCTGCTAAGGAATCTGTGCTGCATATACATTGTATCTTGGTCATGCCTATCTAATTAGTTTTATGTACCATTTTAAAGTGAGGTAGTTTACAATATAAATGATCTTCTTTTATAAAGATCATTTCAGAGTTAATATGAATAAAGGTGAAAAATGTTCTCAGATTAACAAACAGGGATATTGTCTGAAAAACTTAACTGCATATGCAGATGTATAAGAGAAAAAAAAAATTCCCACTGTACTCAGCTCAGGTTGGACTTTTATTAAAAGTCGCTATATGTAGGCCTGCTGTATAACGTAGACTTCAGATTGTAAGGATAACATGAAAAAGAGTCAAAAAAACAGCATGTACATGATTCAGAAACTGGTTATTTCTGAGAAGAGTTATTCTGTGCTTTTTTCCACTGGTCATTTCCTGCCTTTATCAGTCACTGGTCAGAACTCTAGTCATGCAAGGAATTGAGTTCTCATGAAGTGAATTACTTGAGAATTTCAGGTAGGAGAAGGGTATTGACCACTGGTAGAGATAGCAGAGGCACCTTTCTGATGCACTCATATCAGCGTAACTACACCAGATAACTTTGAAGACATCACCGCTGCCAAGGAGAGGGATGTATTCCATAATATGTTCTGTATGGCCTCAGTATTTGAAACACATCATTAAATTAGCTATGTTTTAAACAATATACAACGTGAACATTTTTAAATATGTGATTACATGAGACAATACTAAGCTCTCAGTAATCACAAAGGGTGTTTTCATAACACGCTAATCTGAAGAGAGTCTTTGAAATATACTCGTTTATCAATTGCTTCTTCATGAAAATGGAACAGTGGCAGAAATTTAGAATTTGGCATACACGGTAGTTTCTATTTGCATTACACACGTATCTGATAACGCATATTATATAAACATTGAATATAGGAATAAGATTTGTAATGTTTCCACTATGATATTGAATTGCTTGTAATTGTAATTGTAATTACCAGAGCTGTATTGCTTATTTGTTCCTTCTAGTAATTTGGAGGCTATATATTTGGTTTAATTTTTACTAAAAAAGTTTTCCTGTTAAACAGACTTACTTGAAAATATTTTTTTCCCATTACTCACATGAAGAAACAAACCATAGTGATTGTTTCCCTTGACAAATCAAAAAAAAGAAAGAATTCACTTTCTTTGCTTTACGACTTCCAGACTTCTGTTTGCATATTTTGTTATTTATTTATTTTTTTTAAGATTTTTTTAATTGGGGAATTGGGGGAGGGGAACAGACAAGTTGCTGTCCTTTTGTTTTTCAGTCTAGTTGTGAAGGACATTGCTTCACTGGCCCATGTTGGTATCGTCATTGTGCTCTTCCCAGATGAGGCAGATCGGTCGCCGGCCTCTGGACAGCCACTCACTGTGGCTGTTGGCAGCTCATGCTAGCTGCCAGCTGCTCATGCTGGCCTCCGGCCACTCACTGTAGCCTATGGCAGCCCACTGCAGCAGGGCCTGCAGCTGTGCCATCCCCCGGGGACTGTTGGTGGAGCTGTTGTTCACCATCTTAGCTGTAGAGGGCAGTGTCACTGGCCCTCATATGTGGGATCCAAACTGGGGCCACTGGCATCCCAAGCCAACTGTTAACCAATGCACCACTCCACCAGCCCAAGACACTTCTGATTACGAGGAACTACTGCTTGAGCAACGCTGACCAAAGTGTCCACTTGTATACATTTTATTGGCACCCCCAGTATATATACATTCTCTTCACATACCTTTCTGAAATATAATTTTATTGAAGCAAAGAATAGATCTCAAAGAATCACTTTATATATATATAAAATTTTAATTTTTTTGTTTATTATGTGTTTTTCCCACTAGGATGTAAGCATATAAGCTGCACTATATATGAATGCTGTTTTCTCTGTGGTTCCCCTGATGCCTAGACCCATATCTGTCATACAGTAGGGACTCAATACATTTTGAATGAGTGGGCTATAAAACAAATACAGATGACCCTTGAACAACATGGGTTTGAACTGTGTGCAGGTCCACTTATAAATGGAAGTTTTTCAATAAATACTGTAAATGTATTTTCTCTTCCTTGTGATTTTCTTTTTTCCAGCTTACTTTATTGTAAGAATACCGTATATAACACATATACAAAATACGTGTTAATTGACTGATTATGTTACCAGTTAGGCTTCTAATCAGTAGTAAGCTATTAGTAGTTAAGTTTGGGGAGTTAAATGTTACACGCAGATTTTTGACTGTGCATGGGGTTGACACCCCGAACCCCCTCGTTGTTCAAAGCCAACTGTGTAATGAAGATAGCACAGGGGTTTGATACTGAAATGTAAGTGGTGAGGTGGGTGGAGGTCGAGTGTAGGGCCAAGAAGTCAATAGAACCAAAATGTTAGAGACTCATCAATTTGATTAATGTGCTTGAAGTTACAGACCACAAATGGATGACCATTTTGTTTACTTGCTTAATTAATGTTTGCTTCTATGGACATTATTTTGTGGGATTATGAGCCTTTAAAGAAGGGCCAGGTTAGAGTGATGTTCCATCATGAGTTACAGAAATAGAGTTCTGGAATATTGCTCTAGGACAAGGTTACTAGTAAGGATTTTAAAAGAAAAAAAAAGAAAAGAAAGTTGTGTGAGACATTTGAGAGTTCTATGCCAGAGGCTGACTATAACAGAAAAGAGATAAAATCCACCTAATTTAATTAATGGACCTTTAATTAGGTAAAGGTAAATCTTCAGGCCTGGATAGAAATGACAAATCAGTTTGTTGTCGGAACCATGTAAGACAGCGACAGAATTACTAAAGAACCTTGCAGCTTCTTTGCTGGATCAGGAGCTAAAGAAAGGTAGTTCTGGTCAGGCCGAAGGTCAAACTAGAAAAACAGTTGTCCTGAAGAAAATACGTTAGCATCAGGACACCATAACTGAATTTGTTTTAATTGATTTAAGAACATATTTACTGGAGAGCATTCAAATATAGACCCATGTTGCAAAATAAAAGGAAATCATTGCTTACAAGACTGAAGAGTCTGGAGTCTGTCTGGATAGTCACGGCAGAGCCAGACCTTGAAGCAAAGTGGTTTCCAGAAGTTCCTAGACCACATGTTTGCATTCTACTTACCTTTTGTTAATTCATTCTTGCATTCACCTAATATTTTTGAAAGCCTACTGTGTACCCACCACTGTTCTAAGCACTGTGCATACAGCATTGAAAACAATCCCTGCTTTCTAATTAAAATATGCGCTAAGTCAGATGGAGATAAATGCTCTGGAGAAAAACAAAGCAGGGTAGGGAGATAGAAAGCAGCTGTGTGTGTGTGTGTGTGTGTGTGTGTGTGTGTGTGTGTGTGTGTGTGTAGGGGTAGGTGGCATTCAGCAGAGGAAAAGTTGGCACTGGAGCAAAGACTGGAGGAGGAGAAGGAATAAGCAGTGATGACATCTGAGGAAAGATGACTCTGGACAGAGGAAAGAGCAAGTGCGCGCTCTAAGAAGGAACCTGCCCGACAGGTTTGAGGAATGCACAGAGGTCAGTGTGTGGCTGGAACAAGATGAGCCCAGGGGAGTTTAGCAGGGCAAGAGGGAATAGCAGCAAAGAGGGCATCTATCATGAGCTGTCAGCTATTTTAAGAACTAGACTTTTGCTCTGAACAAGATCGGTGCCACGTGCAGGCTTTGAGCTGCCTGTCAGAATCCCAGGAACATAGTGAGGCCTCGGGTTCAGACATACAGAGGGTTTTAATTGAACCACATCAATCTTGCCGCTGCTTCTCCTTTTTTCACACGCCAGAATTGTCAGGGTCCAGAACACCAAGATAATTACTCACGGGCACCGCCTGACAGGTGGAGAGCATCTCAGTCACAGAAAAAACAGCGTCTCATTTCCCCTGAAAGGTCAGGTTGAAAAGCTCATTTGTTGACAAGATGAGGACACATATTGTGATTAGAGCAAACAGCATATACAGACATCCAGAGGCTGCAGAGAGCGCCGCACATCCAGGAAAGAGCTGGTACCGACCCCGTGGAGGAGTGAGGGGTCCCAGTGAGAGGACTTGGGGCATCCTGGGTCTCACGTTCCATGCTGGGGATCTTGGAGCCTCACCCAGGCACTCAGGCTATCAGTTTCCAATTTCAGGAGCTACGTTGCAGTTGCTTTAAATTATATATATATATATATATATATATATATATATATATATATATATGTATAATTACTTTTCTACTGTGTCTGTGTAAGCGGAACTTCAGGTGAGAGAAAAGGGTAGTGGTTGCTTGAAGAATTACCATGTTTGTGACATTTGCAGAAGCATTTGCATGCTACTGACCCATTGCCGTGGCCTTTGGCTCCCCACAGAGGACAAAGTGTGGACCATCGTGTCGCATGACCTGCAGCTGCCGACGACCGTGGCAGGCTACAGCCCGGAGAAGTACTCCGTGACACAGCTCGTGTACAGCGCCTCCATGGAGCAAATCGGTGCCATCACCAGCAGCGCCGAGTACTGCGAGCAGTACGTCTCCTACTTCTGCAAGATGTCCAGGCTGCTGAACACCCCAGGTAGGCCGAGCTCGGGATGTTTCTGTGAACCGTTGTCTCGGATGGCATCACCTCAGCGATCCAGGGGGTGTGGCGAAGGATCTCAGAGTCCAGTCTGGAACGAGCAGGCAGCCATGAAAAAAAGTAAAATTGGGGATTTTCCGTGTAGGTGCCTATATGTGTGTGTGTGAGTGTGTCTCGCGCTTCGTTATCAGTAGTTGCTTTGGGCAAAAGTTGATCAGAGCTTGTCGTGAGCTTTGAAGTCATTCCCTTTGAGTTCTTCAGGTGTCTTTAATGGAAAGATGAAAACCTAAGCAGGTAAGTGGCATAGAGAATAACGATAGAACTTGGAGTTTTTTGTTGTCTGTAGTCATTGAACAGTATCGGTTTGTCTCAAGAAGGCAGACCTAATTGATTTTTACGATGGTTCGCTTTTTGCTGTGCTTGTGGGAGCAGACCGTGCTGGTGGCGGTGTGTGTGTATGTGTGTTTGGGCTGTAGAAAACAGGTTTGAAGATACTGGAAATATCTTTACCTCAAAAGCCATCCGCTCTGGGGTTCTTGGCAGAAATTCAACATGTCCACGGAAAACTCAGTGTCCCCGTCTCTGTTATAACAGTGGGAATAAACAATATGTTTTGCGTCAGGAAAACACAGGGTCACTCTTTTCACCCTCACCGCCCGCAAGGTGTGTGACTTTGGGAGAGGTCATTGAACTCATGCCTCAGTGTCCAGTGCCTATTTCAGTCCGATAGGAATCATAATGCCTCTTTCAGGGTGATTGTGAGAATTTAATGAGGTAATACACTGCGTGCTGGTTATAGGGTTTGATGCACTTAAGGACTTGATAAATAGTAAATAGTGTATTGATTACTTTTTAATATTCATCTCCTTTGGAAGAGACGTTGTCATATCAGGGGCCAGTCTGGGTCTGTTCAGTGCCCAAAGTCAGTGTAGCCCTGGAGCCAGTGTCGTCCAGAACAGCAAACAGGGAAGAGTTAGTTACAAGCGCAACAGTACAATAATATGACGGAGACTTGAGTGTCTTTTATATACAAAGCCTTGTGTTAAAATTACAGACAAGTGTGACCTATGGACTCTGAGAAAGAAAAATCCATAAAATATGAAAGTGGTAGCTTCAGGCAGTCAGTGCTTCTGCTATATGGAGAAAGATGTTTGTGGCTGGGACATTGCGTGGTGCGTCACTGGAGAGGCAGAGGGACTCGGGGTTGGTGATCGGGGACGCAGAGGCCTAGGAGACAGAATATGGGCACTCCTTCCTGCCACGGCGAACAGCAGGAAATCAGGGTGCAAAGCAAAACTGGGGGTCACTGTGGAGGAGACTTTCTCCCGCAGGCCAGTGTGTCTCGGGCTTTTACGTGTGTTAGAATAACCTAGAGAGACTAAAAACACACAGGTTGCTGGGAGCATTCCCTGGGTTTCCGAGTCAGTAAGTCTGCGGTGGGACTTGCAAATTGTAATGAGTGCTATGGACTGAATTGCGCCCCTTCAAAATTCACAGATGAAGGCCCTAACCCCAATGTGACTGTATTTGAGGTAGAACTTTTAGGAGATAGTCAAACACGGGGTCACCAGTCTGGGTTCCTGAACTGGCCTTATTGACGGCCTTCTACAAAGAGGAAAGAGCGATCCCTTTCTCTCTCCACCATGTGAGGTTCCAGCAAGAAGGCCAGGAAGAGAGCTCTCACCAGAAGCCAGACTGGCGGGCACCTTGACCTGGGAGTCCCAGCCTCCAGAACTGGAAGAAAACAACTCTATGTTGTTGAGGCCCCACAGGCCGTGGTGGTGTAGCATGGCAGCCTGAGCTGGCTAATGCAGTGAGTGCCCAAGTGGCACTGGGATTGCTGGACTAGGGGCCACTTCGAGAACCTGTGCCATGGGCAGTGGCTCACCTGTGAGGTCCCTGCAGGGGAGTGTTTCTGTCATTCACCTTGACTTGTCATAGCTTTTCTTACTGGAGCCTGGTTCTAATGCTAGGAAAAGTCAACAGAGGCGGATAGAAAACCCAGGACACTCGGCACAAGGAGTGAATCTCACAGCTTGTTTGCACTGTTTCGTGAGCGGCAGCTCCGCGCTCAAGTTCAGTCCAAGTTTCCGTCAATCCGTCTCCAATCCTGGGGTGGGGACCAGGTGGGGGAAGATTGCTGGCCCGAAAAGCCACATGGTGCCATTGGCTCTATTTTCTTTATTTTCTTCCATGCATCTCCTAAACTCCAAAGTCAACTTCCACTGTTTGAATTTTGCTCTGGTGGTTAAAAACACAACGCAACTTTCAAATGAAGTACCTTACGGTTTGGACACTGGGATACATAGGTGGGAAATAAGCAGCTTGCCTTTGGTGCTTCTGTCTCTCTGATTCATTCCTCTCTTCCCTCATCGAGACCCTCCGGCCTTCCCCTGGTCCCTGTCACCTCCTTTTCAAACATAGGATGTCCAGAAGGTCAGGAGAAACCAGATAAATTTGTTTTTAGACAGTGCTCTAATTTCATTTTCTAATAATAAGCTCAGCACACTTCACCCTCCAGACACCTTTTCGGGAGAAGAACTACTGGTCTGAAATTAAGAGTGAGTTGCCCATCTGTATAATAAGCACAGTATCTTGTGTTTCCAAACACACAGTATGCCTGCAGACATTTTCAGGCTATTAGTCTGCTTAATAAACGTACTTGGACAATCAGCGTATCATGCGCTTCTCACATTTTTGGACACCCTGTATAAATCAGATGTTCACTCACGTAGCACCAGTACCTCAAGAATGTTTGCCAGTTAGAATGAAAAGGAAAACACAGTTTTATACATTACTCATCCAGCCGCCATGCAGTGGTTTTGAAGCCAGTGCGCACATCCAAATTGGCAGGTTGCTTTGTCCAAGTGTCCTCTTTCCCAGAACTCAGATTCACTAGAACTTGCTTGGGGCCCGCAGATGTTTGCTCTTAGCAGGTACCCCTAGGTGATTCTTTGGCCCACACATCGGTAACCACCATCTATAATTTATGGCGTGAAGGTTTCTCATGGCAGACTTTAGGGTGTCAGCCCACCGCGTGGGAGAAGATTAAAGGGAATATTAGAACTTGTGTGAGCAGCTAAAATAAAATTCACATGTAGTTACCTGCTCCTTCAGCTGAAATAAATGGGCATAGTGGGGGTTTTTAAATCTTTTTTCGTAGACCAGACTCTAAATATTGTGGAGTGAATTTCAGCCTACCCTCTGAGTCATTTTTCACACTCCCAATTTCTATTTTCTGGGCTAACTAATCTGTAAAACAGCTGAGGCAAGGAATGTTGATATGGCAAAGGGCTCCTGTATGTTTGTGTTCAGTGTATGTCCAAATAAGAAAGAACACAATTTAATAAAAATCTTTAATTTGCTGTTTTAAGGAGCTAATGCTGGTATAATTGTGTTTCTTTTCTCCTTCCTGGTAACATTCCATTTTAAATATCCATTTACTCATTCTTAACTAAGACTGAATTATCTTGGAACTTCTGCAGTTATACATGTGACATCTGTTTGAATACAAAGTATATTCATTACAGTCAAGGCAATTAAAATGAATATCAAATGAGTTTGTAATAGCTATGCACTTAAAATGTTATTCTTTATTATAAGAGCCTTACCCAAAACAGTACATACATTTGGGGCTCTGTGGTTTCTAATGATAGCTATTATAAAGAGCTGATTTCGTGCACATATGGACCTCATTTTTATTTTGATAGATGTTGTACCATACCATTAGCTAACACATGTAGAATTATTCATTCTTGGTTTCTTACAACTTTCACAAGGATAGTAATATATGACTCACATTGTTACCTCGTTTTACATTACACAAAATTTTAAAATGGAATCAATTTTAAAGCAATGATTTTGCCATTCTTTACAGTCATATCTGTTCTCACAATGTAACTATTAATTCAAGTTGTCCTTAGTCAAGTTAAAAAAAAACCAACCTAGGAACGAAACAAAGTTATTTTATCCCATAGGAGAGACTGGAATGAGGCATACCATTTTGGAAATGAACAAATTAATTCTACCCAAACAGAGAAAACCATTAAGGGCTATCCAAAACTAAAAAATATATGTATTAGTATTTTATATTTATACCTCCAAAAAAGTGCAAATGTAATAATATCTGAACTGATGAAAGTTAAAAATCATTAAGCAATGAAATCTACTTCTGAAGTAAGTACCTAAGAATTTGACCTTGATAAATTAGACACCAACAAAAAGTTTCATTAGATCCCATATATGTAAAATCTTAGTGAGCAATCCTAAGGCTGGTAGATGGACACAGTGTGTCTCTCTCTACATGGATAAGACCTGTAGCCTGCTTTGAAAAATGCTTATTTGTAAATCTTAGATGCAATGTAGTCAAGTATTTATTTTATAGGCCATTATACTTTCTACTTAAAATTATTCTGAAGTATTTGTTCCGTACATAAAGATTTATTTAACCGTAGAGGTATAAAGTTAATGTTTCCTATTTTCTAACTGTATTTAGTGTTGTTTTTGTTGTTTTCCAGTGTTTTGTTTCTTTTAATTCTTCAAAATAGTCTAGTTCTCATAAGACATAGTTTTATTGCTTCTTTTGTTGAAAGAAGCAGTATAAATTATCCATCCGTTTGGATAGTTTACTATTAGATTTTGTATCTATTGAAAAGAGTTATGTTCACAATTTTTGCCTGTAAAGTAATCTGTGTAAAATTCAATATACTTTCATGATGCTAAACTATGATTTAGTAGCTTCCAAAAGACAAGAAAACATGACTCTGGCATTGTAACTTATAACCTGTTTTTAGAAAAAAAATTTCTAAACTTTGGTGAAGTAAAATTTCCAAGTTTGTGCCATGCATTGCAAAAAGCCATAATGTTTAACTTTTGAAACAACATAGATAAAAACATGGCCCAACTGTAACTAAAGATTAGAGTTTTCAGTAAATTAGATTTATTGTGACTAGTCAGTATATTAATCAAAAGATGAATCATTTATCTAATTAGTTATTGTGTTAAATAATTGTAATAAAATTGGGGGATTCAATTAAATGGGATAAGCAAAAAAGATGATAATACAAAAAGGTAAAATTGGAAAATTAAATTCCCCACCCAGGGAACTAGACTTTTCATAGAGGACATGGATAGTTAGAAGGCACAGAATGGTCCCAGGGAGAATAGTTAGAGGCTATTTCACAACACGGGTAGGAGTCAACTAGAACAATGGATGAGATAACCAATCAACCCACAAATATTTAGTGTTTCTTCTATATCAGAAATTATAAAGAATGAATGGGAAAAGGAAACAGTAAGTGAAGTTTTTCAAAACGTTCAATGCGAAAGGACTGGCTAAATATAGAATTGCTGCTTAATCCGAAGGTAGAGCCAAAGCAAGGATCTGGTAATTTTGATATTTTTACAGATGAGGGAGCTATGTGTAAGTTTACAAATGGAGGAGGCAGTGGAGAGGATGAAGTTATAGATATAAAACAGAAAAGGAATATAACAGGACCCAGGAGAGATAAGAGTATGGAATTTGTTTGGTACGAAACAAACAAACAACAAAAAAACAAACACTTGCTCTTGTGAGAAGGGAGATTAAAAAAAGGTAGACATTTGCATTAAGTTCTATTGACCAATAGATACTGTTCTTGACATTTTATCTCATTTAACTCTCAAAGTTATGCAAAGTAGATTTTAGTATCTCCAGTCTCCAAAATAGGGCTCAGAAAGGCAAACAAACTCTCTGTGTAGCTGGGGTTCAAATGCTAATCTATCTTGTTTCCTTTTCCACACATTGAAGAAACTGAGCTCATAAAGCGGCCACTGCGCTGTGACCTGAATGAGGCCACAACTGACCCCAGAAGGCTCTGTCCCCACCCCAAGCCTTCAACGGCCATGGCGAAACATTTCCCTCTCGTCATTTACTTTTTCTGTCTGTGATTAGAACTGCTGTTCACCAAGTGACCTTGGGCAAGCCCAGTATTTCTGATTAGTAAATTAATCTTAAGGTAAAATTTATTGAGCAAAGCTTGACTTAGTTTACTGAAAGTGTACTTAGCATTTCATGTTGGCAACTTTTTGGGCTTTTGGGTGAGACTTTGAAGAATATTAACCTTCTATATCTTGGTGAAGACTCTTTTTTCAATTTCTACATTTTATCTGTGAGTGCCCATGTGTGTTGTTTAGTTTTCATGACTAAAATAGGATTGAATGGAAACTTTGAAGTGACCCTATATCACTGTAGCTTTTGGAAATTGTCTTCTCATGTACTTAAATCAGAAATATTCTCGTCTGTATATTAGCTTTTAAATTATCCATTTTAATGACATCATTAAATGAGGAGACACCTAATTGATGAGATTTTGTAAATTATGTTTAAAAATACCTCTCCTAACCAAAAGAGAATCAAAGTTTTACTATAAAGATCACTTGGAAATATCTACAGTAATTCTTAAGAACCGTTGGGTTATTTATTCAGCAAACATTTCTTGAACACAAAATACTCTCCTAGGTGCTGTGAGAACCCAAGGAAGGCAAGCACAATCCTTTATACATAGCATTTGCCTTAAAACATAGACTGAGCTTTTGATACTAGAAATAGTTGTTTGTATGTGACCTTTATAAAAACTAAAGAGATACTACTTGTACAACTTGGGTAAAAGAGTGAATAAATCTGGAATTCATAGTGATTTCTAAAAATGTTGTACGTGTATTTTGCATTACATCTTCCCCCCTCCCTTGTTTGCAAAGGTCCCATCTGGAGGGAAGATGGGGAGTTATTT
This sequence comes from Aselliscus stoliczkanus, assembly GCA_033961575.1. Classification (NCBI taxonomy): domain Eukaryota; kingdom Metazoa; phylum Chordata; class Mammalia; order Chiroptera; family Hipposideridae; genus Aselliscus; species Aselliscus stoliczkanus. Next base: position 88,100,431 of record CM066740.1, read on the forward strand.
AGGGCAGCTCAGGTGTGGGAGGACAGAGGGGCTTAGAGCTCTGTTGGCTACCATTTTAGTCTGGATTCAACCAAGAAACAGAACCAGTAAAAGGTGTGTGTGTGTGTATATATATATTGCAATTTATTGCGCAAAATTATTTCATGCACTAGTCATGGCTAGGCAAGTTCAAAATGGGGGCACAGTGTCAGGAAAGGCAGCCTGGACCTCTCACGTACAAACTGAAGCTGCAGTCCACTGATTTCTTCAAGAATGCCGCAGCTTTATCCTAAGGCCTCCGGACTGATTGAATCAAGCCAGTCCGGATTATCTGGCTCAGTCACTTCCAGTCAATTGATAGGGGCTTTAATTCACCTACAAAATACCTGCACAGCAACACCTAGGTGAGTGTTCGGTTGAATAATTGGGCGCTGTGGCCTTGCTGAGTCGGTGCATAAAACTGACCATACAGCCAGTGGGGATTATTTTTTTTTAATGAACAACTGAGAAATCCTAGAGTAGTGATGATTGATCTCCTCAGCGGTGCAACATGTACCTCTGTGTCCGCAGAGACAGGTGAGCTCGACCTGTTAGAGGTGTTGAAGGCTCTTACATTCTCATATCTCTTCATTTCTGATGAGGGTACATTGGAGCCTGGTGTCAAATTGCCAAATAAAATGTCATTTTATATGGTTATCACGGTGGCAATTTGACTGAATTGTGTAGATCAACTTTACTCAGGAAGATCAGTCAAAGACAAAATTTTTTTATTTTTCTGTGTTGTTTTGGGGAAAAAAAAAAAAAACTGCAGACACTTTTAGTCCACGTTTTAACCAAGATGGCATGTGTCTGTCCACCAGGAATGTGGCATTATTATTAACTCAGTATTTGCTCAGAGCTGTGCCCAAAAGGAAGCTTCTCCATTGATCCGAATAAGCACACCCTATGTACATAACCCTGGGAAAGCTAAAGAGGTCTATCGCCCCTCAACATTATTTTGCATTTTTAAAATTATTATAATTGAATCAAACCCCACTGGTATGTGAAGTAAAGGTAATGTTAAGAAGCTCAGAGAAATAAACTTGAAATTACTCATGTTTATAGAATTACATGTGAACAAAATAATACATAAATTTTATTTTGAAGACTGCATGTTTTCCAAGTTATGTTTCCATCAACCAGTGATCAAATTTCTCTAAAATGCTAGGTCACCCAAATGGCAGCTGGATTCTCTTAGCGTGTTGCGTTTGCTTACAATTTACCAGAACCAGCATCTGGGTAGATTTTATGATGTGGCCGAGTGACAGTTGACTGAAAATGCCACAGCCATTTTGACCTTCAACCCATATCTGAAATTTTTGAAGAAAACAATGACTTGTTTTCTCTTAGTATTGGATTTGGAATTCAGGCTAAATATATTGTTGTCTATACAGTTGGATAAATTATACTTTATAATAATTATCCCCCAAATTTGATTGTGATATAAATGAAGGAAGGGGAAATGCCATTAATAGTAAGTGCTTACCACAGGCATTCACGAACTCATTCAGTCCACCCCTAAAACGCTGTAAGTTACACATCACTGTTTCCATTTTATAACTGAAGAAACTTAACTTCAGAAGGGTTAATTAGGTCTCCTAAGGTGGTGTTGAGAGTCCAAACCAAGATTAGAATCTAGGTTTATATGTCTCTATGCCCCCATGTATTTTCTACTATTGGGTTGCCGTAGAAGTCATGACGTATTTTTTTCTGTGTTTTTCGTTGCAAAAATGTGTCATGACTTTTCCAACAACCCAATAAAATGTTTAAAAAGGAGGGACGGGAGAGGAAGAGGAGGGAGAGGAAGAAGGAGAGAGAGAGAAAATGGGGCCACCTAATAAGCTGATCAATTGGGACATTTTTAATTTCTTCTAGAACTGTGGCATTGGTTTGTGCTTTCAGCATAATTAAAAGTGAAGGCTGAAGCATTTTTTGTTAAGCAATAGGCCAAAAGAGACTTTCATAAAAGCTGCAAAGAAACTTCATTTTGAAACCCTACGTGTTTGTTTTTTTTTCCTTCAGTGTTCTCGATTTGTCCCTGACAGGTATATTAAGAAATATGGTTTAGATGACAATATTTTTGGAACCATTTGAAAAACATTTGATGTGAAAGAAATAAAAAACATGCTTTTCTTTCTATAGAGCCCTCGACATTCATGTTTTTAATATCAAGGTATTTCAAATAGAGCAACTGAATTGTATATTGATGAAATAGAAGAATGTTACAAAAGGTTAGCCCCTTTTTCTTAGGCGTGAGATATGAAGCAAAATGTTGATGTCTTCTTTTTCTTTTTCTTTTTTTTTCCAATTTTTGATCTTTTCAGAAGAAACTCACATGCCTAAGCCTAACACAGGCAATGAGCCCAATGCTGCATTCTTACCTTCTCAATTTGCTGCTGACAGTTTCTTCAGAGATCCTATTAGAAGGAGGAAGGGGAAAGATGGCCAGTCTGCCAGTGGGCAGGCTGCCCCTGAGGGTCAGGTGCCGGGACACTGACTTGGGTACCTGTAGAGATTGATTCACTTAGAGCAGAGAATTGTTTTCTGTCAAAAACAAAAAATAAAATAACTCTCAGTTTGCTCTTGTAACTGGGAGGAAGGGAGAACAAGCGGAGGTGACACACGGGGTGACATGACAGGAGAGAGGAGACAGGTGCCTGGTGGGGGTGGGGTGACCGGAGGCCCTAGGCAGGAAAGCCAGGCCGGGGGGACATGGGGAAATTGCTGGAACAGACAGCCCACTCTGCGGTATTGTCCAGCCAGACTGTTGATTATATTTAGCATCTCATAATTTTGGTAAAGTCATGTTAATCTAGTTAGCCCAAATGTTAAAATCAATGAATCTTTCTTCTTAGGAGGCAGCCACGGGAAGGTCTCTAGAAACCAAACACTTTTATTTTGTATTATTTCAAAACATCAAACATGGTAAAGTGATCAAAGCAACAAAATTAAGAGGAGCAATATTACGAAATGTTGACTCCATTAAATGAAACTTAATCTGTAATCATGGACAGACAGAGGTTTTAGCCCTTTTAACCCCAGTTATGAGTTTGCATAAAGAATTGATAGAATAACTTATAAGATTTTAATGTAAAAATAGGAAGTATTAATGGAATCATGTGGACCAAAACAGAAAAGAAATGTGTACTTCCCAAACGAACAGTCAGTGTTCATAGGTCTCAGAAACTTTCCCAAATAGCTTGAATTTTGGAATCGCCAGATGCATATTATCCAAACTAGTAAAAGGCAGCAAAAAGGTGCCTTCATATAGTAAGTAGTTTTAAAAATGAATATTTGGCTTTGCAGTGTTTTAAAATGGCTTTTTAGATGTGAGTGTAACCAATATCTACAAATGCATTCTAAACATGATAATGAAGTTACAAGATATTCAATGGCAATGATTTTTTTCTCCTTATATCCCTCGGCAATTTATTCTTCTTCTCTCTTCTATTCTTGAAATAGATACTGTTCAGCTGGTCAGATTAAGCAAAGCACCCATCTTGATAACATATATATATATAAATATTGAGCCATTGGAGCATGTACCAGTGCATATGTCTCTGTGATAATATAATGTATCTGTATGTGTTTTAAATGCATAAACACACACACACACACACACACACACACACACACACACACACACAACCACTCACCCAAGCAGAATTCCTCCATTCAAATGGTCCCTGAAATGAGAAGCTAGTTCGTTCTGATAGACTTCCATATCACATGGCACAAACTTCTTGAAAGTAACAATACCCAGAGCTTATTTGAAATGCAAACAAATCATATGTTTGCTATTAAATTTGAAAAAAGCATTTGTGGGGAAAATAATTAGGCTGCAGACAACTAAAAGTTGACGGTAATTTACTAAATAGTTGTTAGCTACAAGTGAATTCGAGATTAAAAACGACAGAGACGGAAAAAAATAAAATTCAGTATAACTTGATACCATACTGCTGAAACCAGGATATTTTACCAACAACAGAAACATATTCAGTGGGGAGGCGTTGGTTTTGTTCCAATATGGGAAATAAAGATCTAAGATAACTTAGACTAAAAACAAATTTTTTAAAATCTGGGATAAAATAGGCTACAAATATATAACCAATTTTTTTTTTCTTTAAGAGCTGGTTATTCCACTAGTACTCAGTATTGCTGTTACACTGTTTTGAATATCACTACAGATAGGGACAATGCATCTTAGGTAAAATGTATAAAATATGTGTAAGCATGGCTTAGAGAAATTTTAAAAAAAAAGATCTGGGGAGGACTGATATAGTTGGGGTTATATATGTAGGAGATATGTCTATAAAAAAGTTCTTGAGAAAACAAAAATAATATCAAACTGCCTTGGCAATTTCATTTTGAATGAGAAATTGGAAAAACAAAGTAATTGGGCTTCAGGTATATTAAAAAGGATTTAGTAGAGATTTTTTTCTGAAGCAGCTTCTTCGAACAGCATAGATGAAATGCAGAGAGTTTCAGAAAGAACAAGAAACTTCATCAGATCCTAATGGCTGAAATGATGTCACCTAGAGAAATCTTGAAGGTGTCGCTCAAGATACCTGACATCACCTTCATGAGTTTTCTACAATTCAAAATCAGATTCTTTTGATAGAACTTGATTTATCAGCATTCTAGTTTGATCTCGAACAGAATCAGTCTGCACAACTGATGTCTACCATCAAAATGCTACTATATTAATTTCAAATGAGAAGGGCCATTGCCAAAGGGATAGGATGGGCTGGCCAGCACATTGTACGTAGGTGAGGTACACGGAGAGCCAAATTATAAGCCAGGCTGCCAGTGTATCAGTGTGCAATGAAAAAACATGATACCAAGGCACTGGAGACTTCCGTTCTCTATGCTGCCAAATGTCTCCCTGTAGGGTTACCATATGGGAAGCCAAGTTAGAATCAGATGCCTGCTTCCTGAGCGTGGAATCGGAACATGAGAAGCAAATTAGGATTTGCAAGTTTAGGGGAATAGGCTCTTTCAACCATGGAGCCCGCTTTGTTAGGCTACAGATGGGTCCAGAGCCCACCTCGTTCACTCTCCCATCGCCTGATGTTGTCCTGTTTGTCTTCCCTGTCTCCTTCGGATGCCGTCCTTTATTATTTAGCTCTGTTAATACAGTCAGTCAGATGGCCGTGGGGTCTTGCTGGCCTGGGAGCCATTTAGTCTCTTTGTGGTAATTTCATTCCCATCCTTTCCATAAGTGTTGATACTTTAGTTTAACTTGCAGAGGACAATGTTATTTTCAGAACGCTTCTGGGAAGCCCCAAGACCCCAACCCAGTTCTTGAAGTTCTTTCCAACCCTATGTTTTTGTGGGAAAACTGTTTCTAATGCTGTATTACTGCACAAAGATAACTGAGTTTCCTTTGTAAAGAACAGGAAAGACACAGAAAATGGAAACGAGGTAGATTTAGACGATGAGGCCTACACATAGCTAAATCCTTAATGTCTTCAGTTCTGAGAAGGGGGACATGGCGATGACGGAGACATTTGCATTCATGTTCAGGAACATGAATGCGGGCCCCCCCATGGGGACCAAATGGGTAATGCAGATGTAATGCTTTACTTCTCAGTAGCTCGTATAGATATTTTGATCGTTTTCTTCATACTACAGCTTCAAATTGGGAATTGACTGTGTTGATGAGGAAACACTTGCTCAGCAAAAAAAAAAAAAAAAAAAAATGTCTGATGACACATGAAACCATTTACTCCCTGGAAGTTTTTATGATAACAAACACCAACGAGATGGAGAAACCATTGGGGTGAATAAACTTTATTATCTGTCTGTATGCTGTTGTTGAAAACACTAAAGAGGAGCTGTGTATTCGGCCTGGAACCCCACTGGAAAGCTATCATATGATAATATCAAAAAAGATAACACAGAAGAAATACAAATGACAGTGACTAGAGAGTGCTACAATTAATGTATAGCCAGATATAGTCAATTTAAGATTGACAAAAGATAAACCCCTGGGAAGGAAAAGGAGAGGACAGAAAGGGTTTTAATTTCAAGAACTCCTGAAACCTACGGGGACATTGCCTAAGGTGCTATAATACAAAGCATCACTTGATGCTACATTTGCATAATGCCTCTTTTCCCTAAGAAATTGCTTTGAAAGAATAACAACGAAACTGAAATGAGGTGGAAAACAAAATAACGAAACACAAATATTTTCTCAGTGTTTGCAAATAATAGCAATAACTTCCTATCTTCTGATCTGTTAGCTCTCCTGAGAGCCCACCTGGATGTTTTCATGATGTAAAAATGCTGCTTAAATTAATTAACACACTGGGATTTGGATTTCTTTATAACTATGCCACTCAGAAATAATATTCATGTCTCTTTAGAAGTCATGCAAAGCAGTGGTCGTGTGAGTGATGCCATGTTGCTCAGGACCAAACTCCTATAAACAGCTTCCATTTATGCACAAACTGTTCTGGTAAATAAGCCAGCCCTTGAACCTTGTCCAAAGAACTCTATCTTCTGCAATTTATTCCCTTCATTTTGTACCTTTTTCCTTTCCATGGAGAATTTTCTCTCCTTTCAGGTACCTGTTTTCTGACCAACTCAACTTCTCTAAAGAGGAAACAATTTCAGTGCTCTAATTTTTAGATCATTTGATACCCCAGGGTCCACGTATCTTTCTCCCATTGCTAGTCCGGTCTCAAACCCATATCAGACCTAGTGCTCATATTGTGTTGCTTTAAAATCCTTTCTAAAGAGACAGGAAAGACTCTGCAGCCAGACATTTCACATTTGTTGCTTAATGAAATTTTAGTACGAAAAAGTTTGGGTTCCTGCACCACCTCGTACATACAATTTTGCATTTAAGTCTTCATCTTTCATTGTGAAGTTGTTCATTTATTCCTTCCTCTCTCCCTCCCTTCCTTCCTTCCTTCCTTCCTTCCTTCCTTCCTTCCTTCCTTCCTTTCTTCCTTCCTTCCTGCCTTCCTTCATTCCCCGAAGCGATGTTTAAGGTTCTAAACTAATGTCTGTGAGAGGTTAAAAAATGAATAAGGCCTGGTTCCTTAAGGGAGTGATCTCCTGTCAAAGATGTTTTCAACAGTGTCTGCCTAGAGAGAGTGGGAGGATGAAATCTCATTGTAACTACATTGCCCTGAAATATATACTTCGCTGAGGTCTCTGCGGAGGGAGGCGTGAGACATATGGAACCACACCCCCTTCCCCTGTCAGCACCCACATGCCCCACCCCTACCCCCAGCAAACATGCGCAGGAAGACATGAGTGCTTCTCCCCACACTCCCACCTTTAAAGTGCTGCCGTCCCACTTGTGGCTGTTGTAAACTTATTATAAACTTCTTTCCTGACCACATGTGTGTCTGTCCTGCCTCCTTTCCTGTCCTTGTCCCACGCTCCTCTCCCAGCCCTACAATAACGATAATACGAATGCAGCAGTTCATCCAGCCCCAAACTTCCATAGTTTCAGCGTTTCCCTTCCTTTGTCTCAAGACCCCAGATGGTTTGTGTTGCATATTTGATATAATTTTCTTTCTGTAGCTCCTCTCTGCTATCATTTTTGCATTTTAACTTTAAGCTATATATTATTATTTCCAGAAACAGAATTTTGGCCAAAGAGGTGTGTAACCCAATTCAGTGAAGGCCAGCTCCTGACTTTGATCTACATGTCCGCTGGCTAAGGCAGCCCCACCGAGATTGTCAGTAGACTTAGTATCAGGGTGTGCTGCCGCTGGGCTTTGGAGGGATCCCTCTGCTCCGACCTTCCAAATCTGCTGTTTCCTCTGGCGATTGCTCCTCGATATAAGCACCCTCTAGTCCTTACTGACTTGTACCGGGACATAACCCCACCCTGAGAAAAGGTTTGACTTACATCTCAGTCACCAAAGCCATTTGCCCTTCACATCTGTGACTTGAAATACGTACCAAGACCCTCTCCCTAAGGGGTCCATCATCCTAAACTCCCAGGAGAGACCCTGGAGTCTTGGTGGGCTTGTAGGCTTGCAAGAAAGGCCAGCCCTTCCTTAGAAAATTCAATACCAATATTCAACTTATTTCCCATAATACTTAGGTGGTACACTATGAATTAAATATGCCACCCCCCAAATCTGATTTATATACTGATTTATATACTGATTATATAAATGCAATATCAGACTCTTTGCCCAATATGCACCCAGCCTTTGTCCTTTACAAACAGTGTTCCAGCTCCTGCATCTGCCCCACAGCCTGCAGGATAACTTCCCAACATTGTCAAGAGTCGCTTAGCCCCCTGATGGGATGGATGGCACAATCCCTACACCTGATCCCAAATCAAGGGGCCGCTACATGGTGCGTTCAGCTCTTGGCAAGTTAGAGGAGGAAATAAAATGAAGGTGTAGGGGTTAGGCAGGAAATTCAGACAAAACTACTTAGGAAATGTAGCTGAGCAAGATATAATTACCTAACTTCTAATTACCCCACAACATCAGGCCTACATTCCCAAAGGCTTCTTTTTTATGCAAAGAGATAAGTGATGCCATCAGGTAGCAGATGGTACTTGTATGAGTGCAGGTGAGTAATGGATGCTCCTTACCTTAGAGTGGCCTGCTCAGAACCTGGTTGTAGGAATTCCTGTTGGCGCTAACTCATTAGCTTAATAGTTCATTATTTCTGTGTCTTCCATGCCTTTGGGCCAGTGCAATTATTACATGTTTTTAAAATGTTCTGGAAGATTCCAGTAACATCTCTATAAGCCTCCTGGCCCTTATCATCTTACCACCTAAAGCTACCCAGTAAATGAACACAACCAAGGAAAGCCAACACATTGGATCGATTTGAACATGACTCTAACCATTTTTGGTACATTTCTATTTCTTAAAAATCCTGTATTTCAGTGTGTAGAAAAGAGAACATACTTTGAGTCTAGAGCGTGATTTTTGCCCCATTCAGTGCTCCTGCTTCAGAGGCCCTTGCAAGAGGTTCTTTACGTAGCCTGTAAGTGTGGCATTGTTTAAAAAAAAGCACAGCTAAATTAAGTCTCTTTGGTTCAAGGAGTGTAGTATGGAAAGAGGGTGACCCAATACCAGGTAGGGTTTCTGGCTTCTGTTTCCATAATAGACAAGGTTAAATGTGATGGAGGGACGAGTTGGTTATTTCCTTTGCTCTATAATTTATAGGCCTCTTCAGTGACTAAAAGCAACCTGCCCAAGAACTTGCTGCCTGTAGGAAATGGTTTTCAGCTGTGCTTCCCTTGTGGCGTGGCATCCTGGGATGACTAGGTCGTACACGCTTTGCAATTATAACCACGAAAGCAGTTTAGCTTTTAAAACCCTTTGTTTCTAAATATGGACGTGTTTATTTACCCATTCATCCATCCTGCAACTCATTAATTCCTTGTACCAACATTTCCTGAATATTGACTCTATGTAAGTCACTTTGCTAAGTTCTGTGGAGAATAAAAATAGAGTCCAGTTTTCTGTACAAGAAATCTGTTTAATCGCTAAGACATTAACAGAGTATTAAACCAATAACGATTTTCCATTTTATTTAGGGGATGAGAATGTGAAGTAGTGAAATGATTTAAAACAAAAGTTTTATATAGCCATATACACAAATACATATAATTTATATATAAGTATATATTTATGTGTATATGTAATTTATTGAGTTATAATTTTAGAAGTAGTAAACATGATTTCCCATAATTGCTTCTTTAATGGGAACAAGTAAAATGCCTTAATGCTTACAAATGACTTGGAAGATATCCATTTGTAAACCAATCAAGTAGGATAATTATTCATTTTTGGAATACAAGGAGAAAAGAATAACAAGGAACCATGAGCTTTACATTAGGGCTTCCTAGCCTTTTTGAGACCCAGAATGTTAGGTTGTAAGAACGGGTCTGCCGGCATTTAGAACCGTGCTTGGCACATAGTAATAAGCGCTGCCATAATCCACTTTGGTTGAATGACTGAAAAGCAAAACAAAACCCTTTCGGTGATCTGCGAAGACACAAGAAGCATCTCCACATGGAAATGACATGGGTTCCCACACCTTTTTATATATATTTCAGGAAACGAGGGACTCGCCCACCCCCCACCCACAGCTGCGAGGTTAAGATTCCCAACCTTGGCCAGAAAAAGAAAAAGATGGCATACGCACAAGAGAGCATCACCCCTAAGCAGTCAGGCCACCCCTGAAATGTCCATGTGATACTCAGAGATATTGTTGCCTACAGCAGATTTGGTGTGAAGCAACTCATTTTTTCAAAATCTGTTGTAACTTTTGCTCCAAAATTATTCCATGTATTCAGAGTACATACAAAATGGAGTGGGGGAGCTCATGCTTTCAAGGGCTGGGGGGACAGACAATGAGTGATGTTTAATGTCTTCTTCCATATACACCATTTTTGGCTGTTATAATACCATAGGGGAGAAACTTCTCTACGCAAGTATCATTTTGTTTCTTTTTAGAATTAAAATCATTTAAATAATTGAAAATATTGAAGTTATTTCTGCACCACACACACACTGAAATGTGTGTGCCTGTAATTATGTCCACCACCACCCCCAAATTCATTTGTTAAGCCCCAACCCCCAACCCCTCGGCATGTGACTGTATTTGGAGCTGGGGCCTTTAGAGGTGATTAAGGTAAACTGAGGCTGTTAGGGTCGGTGGGCCTGATCCAATCCACGGGTGTCTTTTAAGAAGAGTCGATTAGGGCACACAGAGCGACACCAGGGATGTTCACAGAGAAGAAACCACTGGAAGACACAGCAGCAAGACGGCATCTGCACTCCAAGGAGAGAGGCCTCAGGAGAGAGGAAAACTCTGATACCTTGATGTTAAACTTCCAGCCTCCAAAACTGTGAGAAAGAGTTTCTACCCCCAAAGGTACCCAGTCTGTGGAGTTTTGTGATGGAAGCCCTAGCAAATGAATACACCGTTTTTCCATCTTACGGATCAATGTACTGTCTTCAAAAAACACAAATAAGAATCATCATCTCACTTCAGATCATATGACCTTCGTGTCCAGTTACAAGGACTCTCCCAAGAAGCAGCTGCATGGACAGTAAGTTTCATGGATAAACAACACTGTGTTACTGTTGAATTTCCTTGGAAAGAAGGAAAATAGTGCTCTGTAATATCAACTCTTTGCAAGGCAACTTCACGTTATCTGTATTTTAGTTACCTGTTTTATTATTCACAGAATGTTAGGAGTTAAAAACCATAGTCATATGAATGAGAAAAATGAGGTTCTGGTGGGTTTGAGCATATTAGTCATGTCCCTAAAACGCTGGTGGCACAACCCACATTCGGACTAAAACCACGCTTTAGTTTGGAAACCACACTCAGAATCTCTCTGGGTCATCATCTTCTCAGGTAGTCTTAAGATTTTCTTTGTTAAAGAAAGATTGAAGTGTTAGCTGTCACTTAGCTTTAACCTGTGAAACGGTGACACTGGAAAGGTAAAAGCAGGGTTTCTATTCTATCTGCGATGACACCAAAAAATTAACATTTTCATTTTTTTTCCTCACTGAGAAATGTACCCAGCAATTAATGTGAGCAAAAGAAAAAAACATGACTGTCAGGTTCCTAGTGTTTTCCATTCTTCTATTTTGTATCAAAAGATCAGATAATAGGTAGTAAAGACTAATAGATTAAATTTTTCATCTTGCCCTAAAAATGAAGAAATAACTGTTCAAAAGAGTGTAGCACAAAACATTTTTTTTTTTACAAAACAGTTTTTAATACTGAAAGGATATAAGTATAGTATGTCTTACCATTTTATGTTTATATTTTACATATCAATTTCAGTAAGAATATTAATTGCCTATCGTATTTTCTGAGAATAAAAATTGCCTGTTTATATGATTAAGTCTATAGTAGAATCTAACAGCTTTTATACAAGTTCCCTACACTATTTTTTATTAACACATATGTCAAAGATTCCCCAAAATCTATGTAATGATTGGTTTTCTTTTGATGTAACACAAACACAGCTCCAATTTTATTTCTCTGGAAAAATCCCTTATATATCTGGGGAAATTTTTTAAAGGTATAACAGTGTTAATCTAGTTAGGTAAAGTTTCTTGACCCATCTTATTAATTTTCACTCAATGTAGTGATTTTTCAACATATGCTAATATTTACAGTTGTAAAATATGGTACAGATTTTAAATTGAGTCACATTTTATTTTTAATTGTATACTTTTAAATTGCCACCCTCAGTGTTAGTTTCAATTACCTCATTGTTTTCTTAGTGCCTTTTTCTTTCAAAGTAAACTGTCTACTAGGTTTTAGGTGGTTTTATTTCATTTTATAATGTAGGTGTTTCCATGATCGTTATTATAAAGCCTTACTTATTTTTAAGAGAGTATCATCAAGTAAGAACATGACTTTTTTTTTTTTTTTTTTTTTTTTAGCTGAGCCCCCCTGCCACCTGTTGGCAGCTCAGTAGCAGCTCAGCTCAGGCTGGGCATTGAACTGCTGTTGCTCAGAGCTCAACTCGCACTCTTGAGCGAGCTCTTAACCAACTGAGCCACTCGGCCGGCCCTGGTATTTTTCTTAAATGCATTTCTGGACAAGGAATAATAATGCTTGGTGCATCTGCCAGCACAGACAAGAAAATATTATATTTGGATATTTGTCTGTGGCAAAAGTGATAGGACAGAGGATTTTTTAAAAGAGTTTTCTTTTTGTTGAGCAGGGAGGAGGAAGCAAGGTCTCCGGCTAACATGAAGAGAAAGGTGTTTACTTTTACCCCAAAATAACATTTCCCCTGCTTCCTAACGTGCCGCTGCCTCACAGATTCTCACATTATGCAAAAAACCTGTTTCAAAATTGTATAGTCTTGCTCTCCCTGCATCCTTTTGGCTTTTCTGCCACAGTTGTAAGATTTATCCTCATAATTCAGTTGAGTCTTCTTTCTCCTCCAGGATAAAACTGTGATGTAGGTAGACCATGAAACGAAGCATTCTGAGATGATGTTTCTCTCTACCAGTGTAGCATATCTCCACTCCTTTTATTCCTATGAAATCTCTTCAGACCGATGCTGATAATAGGAGTGGCCTCCCATCAGAATGAGAATAAAGACCAACATTTCTATCTTGACTTTCCAGGGTCTTGCAGGGCCTGGCTCCTGACTGTCTCTCTGGCCTCATTTATTGTTCCATCTGTTGTTGGCAGAGCGAGGAGCCACGAAACAGGGGTTTGGGTCTGATGCTGTCTGGCTCTGACCCCAGTGCACTTAGTCAATACTGCAGAGCCTGTGGAGTTACTCACCTCTCTCCCATACCATGCACATGCCAGGTGGCCCACAGGTCTAGCTGTCACTCCTGTCCCCAACTTCAAACCAGCAATCTTCTTGAATTCAAATGCTGTGAAAGTATACTACCCATAGAGGTATGTGTAGAAATTATGATGTAAAGCTGGGTCACTTTTCACAAAGCAAATACACCCAGGTAACCAGGACTCAGACCAAGAAATAAAATATTACTGTGCTTGGCAGGCCCTTGACAAATCTTCCCGAACCTTCTCCCCCAGAGATGACCACTGTCTTGATTTCTGAAACCACAGGTGTATTTTTTTGTGTCTGAACTTTGCGTGAGAGTACAGTATGTACTCTTTGGTGTCCAGCTCCCTTTGCGCGATATCGAATCCGGCAGGTACATCAGTTTTGAAGGCGGTATCATTCATTCTCATTTCTGTGTATGTGACTCTATCACAACTGTGTTTCTGTTTTGCTATAGACGGTCATTTGGAGATAATCCAAATAGCGCTGCCATGAACATTCTTGTGTGCCTTTTTCAGTGAGTATATATAGATAAATGCATGTGTACACACACACACACACACACTCATTCACACTCACACTTCTGTAAGGTACATACCTAGATTCTAGATTTGGGCATATGTGTATTTCAGCTTTCCTAGATGCTGCTAGTTTTTCAAACAATTCTACCAACAGAGTACGGGCACTCCCATTATGTGTGTCCCAGCCAACATTTGTGTGTCTATATCATTTTAGCCATTCTCATGGGTGTGTTGTGATACCAGCTCTAGCTCTCTCTAAAAACATCATTTTTTCCCCCTTAAAATAACTAATTTATCTTAACCATAGGAAAAAAGAATAAAACTCAGCTAAACAAAGGAAAGGTATTAATTAAGTTGAGCAAAGCAGAGATGGGATATTAAAAATGATCTGCAGTCCACCACCCGGAGGTATCTACTAATAGCATCTCCAGTGCTACTCTATCAGACATTGTCTGTGTCTATGTATCATAACACAGAAAATAAGATTATACTTTGCTTTGTGTTACTTAATTTAACAAAATGCAATGAAAAACTTTCAATGCAAATAAATATATTTCTGCAACATGGACTTTAATGTCTAAATAATATTTCATCAAAGCCCCTTATAAGTGTTAAAATTAATAGCCTTTGACCATATCTTTGCATAAAAATTTAAAGAAATTTTTAATTTCTTTAAAAAGTCCCAAAATGGATTTGCTGTGTCAGAGGCTATGTCCTTGGTGAAGGCTTTTGAGCGATATTGTCAAATACTATTGTCCTGTCAGCTTCCTGTATCTCCGCCCATGCTGGGGGTGAGAATTCTTATTTGGGTCAGTGTGACATTATTTTATTGCTCACCGTGACTGTTAGGGGAACCATGCCTCCAGTGCAGTTTGCACTAAGCTTCATAGTTTGTCAGCTTGGAGAGTGTCTCTGGGTGCCTGGACATGCCCCAGTCTCTGATCTCTGGGCTCACACAAATCCATGCTTCTTTCTCTTCTTATTGGCATCACTGTTGAGTACTTCTGGGATTCATCCAGAGGCAACATTCATCCTTCTGTCACATCAATGCCTCCTCAGGGTTTGGAATCTACCCCTAAGATTTTTCTACAGCTGTAAACTAGACTACATTTTCCCTTCTAAGTACATCTGCTTTTCTAACACACATCATCTCTTCGGGAAGCAGCAGTAACAGTAGGTCACCTAGGATCCTGCTTACTTTCTCCCAAAAATCTGGAAATACTGACTCTCCCTGGCTCCCATCTTTTAGAGATGGCATTCGTGTTTTCTTATCCCTCTTTCACTCTTGGGAGGTCTTCTCCTGTTACTAATAGCTTTTGGCTAAAGTGAATGTGGTAATGTGTAAAACATACAGGATAATCTGTTACCCAATATACTGTAATACCTCAGTTTGCGAGCATAATTCGTTCCAGAAACAAATTACTCATATTTCAAGACATCACTCGTTTACCAAGTTAAAATGTATTATTGGGTTGGTGCAAAAGTAATAGCAGTTTTTGCCATTAACCGCTATTACTTTTGCACCAACCGAATAGAAATGTTTGCTCGTCTTGTGGAACACTCGCAAACCCAGTTACTCACAATCCAAAGTTTTACTGTATAAAGATCTGCAACAGTCCCCTATAATTCTGAATTTTCTGGGGGCGGTTCCCTCCTGAATTCTTGGGTCCATATGGACCAAACCCTTCCTCACTCCTGAACATATGGCCCCAGCAATAAAGAGGAGGCTTGCAGTCCATATCCCAATATTCAAGGTGTGTGAATGCCCCTGGAAGTTCCCCTGTGCTTCTGGAGCAAACGGCTCAGAAAGGTGACGATGAGGAAGTGAGGAGGAGACATGGGTACAGGGGCCTGAACCTGACCTCCCTAACAAGTCTGTAACTCTCAGAACAAGCCCTGAGGAAACAGTCCGTTAGCTGTTACTACAGACTCAAGAACTTCATTTTCCAAATTATATCTCATGAAAAGTGAGTATTCAGTGTTGTTCATCTGAGGGGAAAAAAAAAGTTATTTGGTCAAAAATAACTAGGTTGATTTATCTTGCACTTTCTCATAAGCACTTTGAATCCCTAAAAGTCAGATGCCATATAGAATGTTTCCAAAATTGTTCTCATAGAACAGCTAATAACAACACATGGAAAAGGAGTATAAATGGTGACGTGGTGGGTGACACTCGAGTCTGGGGAATTTGTGTGTGTGTGTGTGTGTGTGTGTGTGTGTGTGTGTGTGTGTGTGTGTGTGTCGGGGGAGGGGGTTCTCAAGTACTCCATCCTCAAGATTCCTGCCCTCCCCCATGAATTAGCTCCTCAGACAGAGATCAAGTCCCCGCTGAAGAGAAGGACAGGCCAGTTTGAATGGGGGAGCCCTGAAGTCAATGGAACAGCGTGTGCTTGTTTAGTGGACTTTATATAGTCAGCTTAGTAACTATGGTGGACAGTGTGAAGAACCCTGAAAAGGGGGAAGCCCCTGGGATTCTGTGTCTTCCTTTTATACAGAATTCGTTAGAGAATCAGATATCAGTCTGAGACAAATGCCAGTTCCACACTCAAGAGATTTTTTTCTTTCTTTTTTTATTTAAAGTTTATTGAAGCAACAATTGGTAGCAAAGTTACATAGGTTTCAGGTGTACAATTCTGTAATACGTCATCTATACATCACATTGTGTGCTCACCACCCTGAGTCAGTTCTCCTTCCATCACCATGTATTTGATCCCTTTACCCTCATCTACCACCCTACTCCCCCCTTATCCTCTGATAACCACTAAACTATTGCCTGTGTCTATGAATTTATGTTTCTTCATTTGTTTTCTTTTTGTTCTTTTGTTGTTTTCAGTTTTATATACCACATATCAGTGGAAGCATATGGTTTTTGACTTTTACTGTCTGACTTATTTCGCTTAGCATTATAATCTCAAGATCCATCTATGTTGTCTCAAATGGCACTATTTCATCTTTTCTTATGGCAGAAGAGTGTTCTATTGTGTGTATATACCACAACTTCTTTATCCAATCATCTATCGAAGATATATGTGCCCCGATGTTCAGTGCTGCCTTATTTACAGTGGCCAAGACATGGAAACAACCAAAGTGTCCTTTGAGAGACTTTTCTTCTTTAAAGACTTACTTTAAAATGTCAGGATGAAATCATTGCAGTGAATCCTGAGCATTCAGATGGGCAAAATTCCTAGACAAGGTGATGTACATTGAAATTATACGTTAAATCTGACTTTTTTTCCCCCATAGGAAAAGCTGTGTTATAGGGAGATCCAGTCATGACCCCATTCCTAATAGTCAACAGTTAATAGGAATTACCACCAATGATCTACTATTCAAATATAAAGAACACACAGATACCCTGTTAATTTCCTAAATGTGAATTGTTTAAACAGGAGAGCATAGTAAACAGTCATAGAAAATGATATTTAATATGGTGCACTATCAGAGGCATTTGTATAAAACTCTTGTCTTCTTATAATTTCTAGTCTTTCTTCTCTTCCCCCACCCCCTTTTTTTTTTTTAAGATGGGCATGAGGGAAAGCAGTTGGCATTGCAGGAAATAACTTTTTGGTGGGTCCATGGAATTCAGGAAGAATTCAGGAAAATTGGACTGAGTTTTCAGCAGATACTTTAGAGAAATTTTAAAAAGTGTTTCAGCAAACACTTTTTGAGAAGGTGACTCAGGTAGCTGACCTTTGGGGATTTTTTTATATATATATATTCCCTGTCAAAATATAGGGATCAGACATACCTCATTTTTGGGTTTTCTGTAGACTTCAGAGCATCACCTTCTGGCTTTCAGCTCTTCTGCCAGCTTTGCTTTGCCCACAGTGGACCCTGCTATTAGGTTGTCAGAAAAGTCATGACACATTTTTGCAACAAAAAACATAAGAAAAAATACGGCATGACTTTTCCACCAACCCAGTATTATGCGAGGCATCATAATGGCTTCAAATGCACGAGGCCATGCTTATTTGCATTGATTTTTCTTTTCTTAAATTATTATTTGATCCTTCCCAGTGTTGCTGCTTCTGTTTCCAAAACTCTCATAGCTTTGCTTTGAATGCAGCGGGATTCAAAGCCCCCCAAAGCAAAGTTTGATCCTGAATCCACAAAATCAAAAGCATTTCGATTCCAGCATACGGTCTGCACTTGGCCTTGTAATAATGGACAGGCACCATTACTAGAGGCAACATTTCATTTTCTCTGATACGTCCTATTGATGAAAATATAATAGGAAGGAGATTCCTATTCCAGACTGGGAATCAATGGGTTTCATTCTACTCCACATTTGCCAATGACCAGCAATGTCACCAAACATAGCAGTTGGCATATGTCTTTAAATGCCTTTTATTCTGTAAGTCCCCCCATGAGGTATGATTTATATAATGACTACTCTGCTCCACTGTTGCAATTCTGCTGTTGGGATTGTCTTGTCTAGAGGGAGAAAGCAAAAGCTGTGGGAGCCCAGGAGCTAATGGAAGGTAATTACCATGTAACCGAGTATCACTCGAGTTCTGATGGCTGTGCTATCATCTACTGCATACATTATCTTCGTTAATCCTTGCAGCACCCTTATTCCCATTTTTCAGCCAAGTAAACAATGGAGCTCTGAGAGGTGAAGTAATTATCCATGGAGAGGGCAAATCAGCAGTTTAGATTAAGTTGGAATGAATCTGAGGCTCATCCTCTTTCCACTAGAGCATGCTGCCTCCTAGTCACACAAGGAAAAAATAATCTTATTATTCTAGTGTTCCATGGAGGAACTGCCATGGCCTCTTCCTCCCTGCTCAGCTGCCTACTTTGCATGGCTTCCATTGAATCTAGATGAGATGCCTGCTGCCAATGAGGACTGCAGCCCAAGGATGGCACTCACCTCAGTTCCAGAGAACAAGTGGGAAGGATGACCAAGACTGGAGACAGGGATAAGTGTCCGGAGGCAGACCAGCTGAAACGAGACTATGTTTTCAATATATAATATGAGTGTAAGTGAGTCATTAAAAAAATGAGGAGTTGAAGAGATAAGAATCAAAGCCAACCTGTATTTCTTTATGACTCTCATAGTAAAAAATAATTTTCAGTACCTGTGATGTGATACAATAATCAGTGGAAGCTTTTAAAAATATTTCAAGCCTTCTAAGATAAAATAATCAAACATGTGCCAAAATATATATGAATACTATTAACTGTAAGTGGTGTATCATTAACAGCACTGCCTTTGGGAGAGATTTAATAAACAAGAGATACACTGTAGCTATGACTGTTTAGTTTTATTATTTTTGTTAATTCTGAAGGAAATTTCAAACAGTAGGATATATAAGCAGAATGGAAATGAATAATGCATCTGAATAATTGGGCTAGCATGAAATGCTAATCCTCACTCCCACTGTGGGCAGATAATATAGAAGAAAAGGTTTTGGTGGAAAGATGTAGATGCTACTTAAATGCAGGAAAATTTTTATTGAAAATATATCCAGCAACATCTGAATACAAAATAAAATACTTTACAGTTTCATCTCTCCTTAGAGATTTTCGTTGTTGTTGTGTTGTTTAGGAGAAAATTGCAGTTTAAGATTTACAAACCACTTCATTTGCAAACTGCTATTACTATAGTTTCTTCCTCTGAAAATGTTTAAAGCCGCAGGCAATGAAAAGTCATGGTATTAGAGTTTTTCTATATAAAGAAAGCTCTCATTCTATTATAAAAACAAAGAGCAATATAACAACACAACATTATTTATAGAGTTATTCATATAAGTACTATTTCAATACACTAGGCTGAGTTTTTGACATATTAGGGAGCAGAATCTCAAAGAAAACATATTTTACATAGTTGTGTAAATATTATCGAGTTCAAGTAATTATCTTCATCTTAAAAGCCAAGGAAATTTACACTGGTAATTGGAACTCGTATATAAAATTCATTTTTTATCACACTATAAAATATGGCTTGTCACTTTTTTTCTCCCCTCAAATAAGGTAAGGCTAGATTTTCCCTATGGAGAATTGAGACTCTCCAGTTGATAGTTGAAAAAGCCCTTGTAGTCTTCAATTTGTTCTTCAAGATTTTTCCAATTTTAGTGTCTTATTAAAAATATGTGCATCAGCTGTTTTTTCCTGCTTTTCTATCAGCTGTTTATCTTAGACCTTCACCTTAAGAAATTATTCCTTTTACAAAGGTTCGTAAGTTTCCTAGGGCTGCTACAACAAATTACTACAAATACGGTGCTTAAAACAACAGAAATTGACTATCTCGGTTCTGGAGGCCGGAAGTTCAAAATCAAGCTGTTAGCCCTGCCATGCTTCCTCGGAAGCTCTTAGAGACACTCCTTCCCCACCTGTTCCTGCTGCTGATGGCTTCAGGTGCACCTTGGCTTGTGGCCACATCTGTCAGCCTCTGCCTCCGCCCTCACACAGCCTTCTCCTCCGTGCCTGCATGTGTCTCCAATCTCTTTTCTCTTATCAGGACATCAGGCATTGGATTCACAGCCCATCCTACTCTAGGAGGGTTTTATTTTAAGATCCTTTTACTCAATTGTACCTGCAGAGACACCAAATAAGGTTACGTTCACAGGAACTAGGAGCGAGGACTTGGGCACATGAAGATACAATTGAATTCAAAACAAGGAGTCCAGAAAAGATTTGGGAGTCAGGCAGAACTGGGTGAGAAGCTGGCCCTCTAATTTGTATTGAGGAAGTATCGTCATGTCCATAATTAGTCAGAGCTTCAGTTTCCTCCTCTGTAAAACACAGATGATGATATCGGCTTCATACATAGTGTGTGAGACGATACGGTGTGTTGTGAGATAATACGTGGAAAGCAGTGGGACCCACGCCTTGCTAATGAGCAGTAGTTGCTATTGTTCTGGAAGATACTGTTGTTTCTAGCCAGTGATTGTGTTGGCTTCATACAGCAGAAGTTACACAAGAGAAAATGATATGAGTCGTGCCTGTAACTCAAACCAGAAATACGATGACTGACTCTGTCCCAACAGAAGGCTGTTTCCTCATTGGATTGTTGTCAGCGTGGAGTGGAAATAATGTGTATGAAATGCTTAGCACTGGTGTTAGTGTTAGCTACCGTTATCTGCTACTCCCCAAAACCTGCTGCCTTCACAAAGACCACTGCAACACTAATTCCTGTTTAAACCTCATATTCTTTGGGGACATATAATATAATGAATACGTGCACAGGCATAATTTTGTGCCTTTCCAAATAAATCATATGTATCCCCAAAATTAGTAACCCATCATAGTTTTATTCACCAACTAGTAGTTCCTTTCTGACTTGCCCTGAATCCTAATTTGATGGTTTTCCAGGGTTGCAACAGGAGTCTTCCACGAAGCTCCCCAAAAGCCCTGATCGCCTTCGAGCTGCCTTAGACCCATGCCTAGTACCAAACTAGGGCCTCAGCTGGCTTTTAAAATGTTTGAAAAGAAAATATCTTTACACTGCTCTCCCAAATATTAATTGTGCAAGGATTACTCTACTTATAAATAAACGATCTTCTTCCCTAATGGGTGTTGTCTTTGTTATTGGTTTCTTTAGTGGCATCAATCAGAAGATGTTGGATATCTGAGTCGATTTTTGCTATCTTCATAACATCTTTAAAACCCTCAGCTTTGTTCATCATGTCTTAAGAGACTACAGAATGAAGGCTTCCAACTTGTAAATACAGGTTCTTCCTTCTGTATCCAGGGCAGGATTAAACAAGATGGCACGCTAAGAACACCCCATAATATGTCTGCAGTCCACGGGGTTTGGGTTTGTTCTCCCATAGATATCATATACACATTGTAATTTGCATTTTAATTCTCATGCCTTCAGAACCATCAAAGCATATTTAGGTAAGCGTGCTAATTAGATCTTTGTAAACAACCATATGTTATTGTGTCTCGTGAAATATAAAGAGCAATTAAAAGCACATATATTTTACTACTGATAAGTGGGCGTGGGGATGGAGGCAATCCTCAAAGCGTAAGTAAATCTGAGGAAAGAGCTAAGTTAGAGATAATGCTTAATGATATTACAGGAGGAACTCAAAGAAGTTGGAAACTTTTCTCGTGAATACCATAGGGCCAAGTGTTGCTACACCACGAGCTTGCCGTAATTAGATAGAAATGTTTGAAAATTACATTTCAAACCTCTTTTCAACTAGTGCCCCTACCTTAGAGGAATTTCCAAAAGAACTTCGTGGCATGTCTGTTTTTAATGAGAATACGCCATGCCTTCTCCGGTGTCTTATCCATTTTTATCAGCCCCACTGTGAAGAGCAGAGTGATGTATGAGTGTGATAACTTGAGCTGACATCTTACAGTGTGATCCATTATCTGAAAGATTTAGGGAAAGAGCTCTCCAGAAAACATAATTAAGGAAACAAATGTTTTCAGAAATATAATAAAGATTTTTTATGGTTTCAGTTCAGGAACATCCATTTCTATAATATCATACGCTGAGGAAACAGTCTGCCAATCATCAGAATAACACTTGTATTTTGATTTTTCTTGGTTTTGCTTTCCCCACAGAGAAACTAATAAACTTATAAACAGAGAATAAGAGGGGGAAATTGCCTGAAGTTTGCCTAGAAGTTCCTTCCTAGAAGCTTTTAATTGAGAAATAGTTGGAAGAAGTAGATTAAGAGTGGACTCAGAAAAAATCGATAGTGTTTTCCAAAAATCATATGGTTGTGTTGTAATGGTGTATTTATTTTCTCACCAATACAAATAGGCAATGCATGGGTAATGTCGGGAAGCCTGGTCTCTTGGTGATTTTGGCCCCTGCCTCTAAGTCTGGGTCGGTGGAACCAACAGAAATCTTTTTTTATCTGCCTCATAAGTATCCCCTGGTTGACCCCTTTCAGGGAACTAAAGAATTCCATTTTCTTTTTCAACAAATGCCCTTGTGCCTTGCTTTGAAATAATATTACTTCTTTACCATTCCCCTTGGTTGATTTGAGAAGTCTTTAGTTTCCATGCCAGAATCATAATTTGATGACATACAACTCCTTAAAAATGAAGCCAAAATCTCAAATCAGGATCGCAAAAATGACCTGAATTAAATCAACCAAGGTATAGTTTAAAAGATGCTCTTAGATGTGCCAGTTGAAATTGGTCAGCTCTGAATATCCTAGTTTTTTGTTGTTGTTGTTTTTAATTCCACTGGGCACAGATTCTAAATTCCATCCAATGCTTCCTGCCTTATGCCATGAGCTGTAACCTGTGCCTTTGCTCAAATCCCCACTTCAGTTGCTTTATACAGAGTCATCACCCAAATAGAAATAAGTAATGTGGATATTCTCTTAGATTTGCATAGATCAGAAACAAATCTGTGTAACAAGTTCAGGGGACCATGTGCAGTGTGTTTGGCAGGAAATAGTAGATGTGAAGTATAAAAGAAAACTTTCCCATCACCGAACCCTGGACTCAGCGGAACTGCACTCATCGTATCTGTATTCAGAAACAGATGGGCCACTTCACCTGTTCCTATCATATAACTCTAGTGCGGCTACAGGGCATGGCTCTAATGGCATGCAGGGAATATCTTCTCTTGTTTAATGGTGGTGGTGTTAAGCATATTAAGACATATCATGAGTGGCATTTAAAACATTCAGCCACAAGTGTGTCATGGGCTCTGTCCATGTAGAGGGGGCACAGCCAAGTGCTGAGGGACATCCTGGGACCCCCAGTTGTTCCTGAGATGTGGGGACACTGGGGAGGCCCAGGGCAGTTGGTACAGCACATATCTGGACTAGAGGTGAGGAGCTCGAGCAAGTTTACCAAAGTGTTTCTGCATTTTAACAGCTATCAGGACCAAACCAGGGCATATTCACTAAATGTCAGCCATGGACCATGGAAGTAAGTAGACATCTAAAGGAGCCAGCCTGAGAAAGTAGTCATTCCAGTGTTATTGCAGCTGTATTCTCGCTCTCTCTCCCCCAATCTCCCTCTCTCTCATAGATAGTTAGTTAGTTAGTTAGTTAGTTAGTTAGTTAGTTAGATAAAAGCATATTAGAAGTATTCTTGTACCCAGTTAAGGATTTTGTTTTAATAAAATAAGCATACTCATAAAGCTGGAATACAATTAAATATATATAGTTATGAGATATATATATATATATATATATATATATATAGAGAGAGAGAGAGAGAGAGAGAGAGAGAGAGAGAGAAAGGACAACAACATTGGAATATCATATTAGTATATTATATTCTTGTTTGGGATTGCTCTCAAAGTCCACTCTTGCAGCACATAAAAATATCAGTATCAGATTTTCATAACGATACCTCACATGTGTAAAAGGGCAAGCTTTATGTGTATGCGATGAGAGACTAACGGGCATATATCCTTTACTGTCCTCAGTTATTTGTGTTTGTTTCATTTGTATTTTATAGAAAAGGTTTGGATTTGGAAGGTCACTGTAAACATTGTGCAATGGTAAAGACTTAAGAAGCTTTTCCTAAACCTCTAAACTGCTTAGAGCTTCCTGGTGTAACTAAATGATGCCCTTTTTTAGTATGTAAGTCAATACCATTCCTCAGTGAAGCACTACCAAAAAAATGCAGTGGGCTCCTCCATGTGTGCTTTGGGGAGTCAGGCCACAAGTCTGAACCCCAGGGACCTAAAGGCACACCTGGACTTCCCAAAGTGTACCCCCAGTACCCGGTGGGGTTTGGACCAGGAGAAATTGCACTTCTCTCCCCAGAGAGCCTCAGTTTAGAGCTCCCTGTGGCAGTGAGCCCCCAGAGTTTACCTTCTGTTCTAAGCACCCAATTTATGACATGTAGAAGTGACTTAATCCATGTTCCCTGAGTTGATGGAATGTTCTTCATGAGCGTGATCACCTCCTGATGATCTGAAAAAACTGTAGTCTCCATATAAAGCTATTCTTAGATCTGCTTTTTGGGAGAAAGGCAGGGTATTGGCAAGATTCTCTGAACAAGGGTATTAAAAGAGGGCTGTTGGAGAAAAGCAGAAAATATTAAAATAATTCGGCGCAAGCAAAGGTTATTATAAGTTATAAAAAAAATTAAATTAATATAATGTAGGTGAGTGGGTTGTAAGTGGAGAAAGACCTGCAACTGAAATAAGGAGGTGGAATTTTCTAATCTTCTAGCCATTACTCTAATATGTAAACTGCTAAAGAAATAATGTATATCAAAGCAATGTAGTAAAGGATTACAGTGATGAATTTTATGAGATTAAGCTGCAGTTAATTTCCATATGCATTTAAGGTTAATAAACTGCTAATTAGAATATGCAAATAAAGGTTTCTGAAGCCTTAGAAATATTTTCTAACACCTTACCCATAAATCTCCTTCAATAGCTACTTTTTTTTATGTAATTGGGGAATAACAGATTGATGAGCCAATCTAATTATGTGAAATTTACATGTGTACAGTATTTTATAATAAAGGACATGAAACTAATGTTAAGGTAGCGAAAAGTAATGGTAACATTTATTACAGTTATTAATTGCAAATTTAACTTAGCTTGAAAGTACTTCGTGCCATATAAACTGTAAGCCACACCAGTAATCTATACTGCACATCTAATGCTTAACTATAGGGTGAGATTGAGGCCATCAGCTGTTTTACCAGATACTGGGACTCTTATGTTTACATCTCATGCACATCATACCCAAAAGCACATTTCAGGAATACCATCAACCTACATAACAATGAATTGTCTAATTATGCCCAAGTGAGGAGAACATTCATATTTCTTAAATTATCGGGTGTATCATAGAGATACCTATTTTATGGCAAGTACCACGTCACATGAAAGCGTATTAGAATCATTCCCATGTCCAGTTAAGTTTGGTTGGTTGGTTTTTAATAGAATAAGCTTCCTCATAAGGCTGGAGGACAAAAATCAACTTTAAAACGATCATGGTTAAAAAAACCTCCAAAGGATTTATACATACACACATATTCTCTCTCTCTCTCTGTCTCTCTGTCTCTGTCTCTCTGTCTCTCTGTCTCTGTCTCTCTCTCTGTCTCTCTCTCTGTCTCTCTCTCTGTCTCTCTCTCTCTCTCTGTCTCTCTGTCTCTGTCTCTCTGTCTCTGTCTCTCTGTCTCTGTCTCTCTGTCTCTCTGTCTCTGTCTCTCTGTCTCTCTCTCTCTCTCTGTCTCTCTCTCTGTCTCTCTGTCTCTGTCTCTCTCTCTGTCTCTCTCTCTGTCTCTCTGTCTCTGTCTCTCTCTCTGTCTCTCTCTCTGTCTCTCTCTCTGTCTCTCATACACACACACACACTGAAGAAATTAGAATGGCCTCTAATGACCATATTATTTACGTCTTTGGCAAGATCCCAAATGGGATAAGAATTAGAACCCTATTGAAAATTAACTGAACTGAGTAGCCGGAGCATCAGAAGCATTTTGAATATTCTCTTTCGTTTAACATCTAACATATACGAACATATTTAATTAAGGTAAATTACCTTTATACAGTTCATTTATGTTCTCTGTATTTGCCCAACATTGCCATGAAGGACAAATGTAATTCATCTCCATTTAAACAGGTAAAATGGTGAAACTTGGAGATACGCGGACTGCGATTTGTAATTAATAGTGAGGAAATGGAAGGCTTTGCAATCTAGTCCTGTGCTCTTTAAATAGAATTTCTTGCCTGAACTGTGTATGTAAATAAAATTGAACAAAGTAATACTTAAGAAGAGTGATGATTGTGGGGCATGTATAGTACACTTACTGGAAATATATCACCAAATCTGCCTCATTAGACTACGTTTTTCTTGATTTGTTTAA
Organism: Aselliscus stoliczkanus; assembly: GCA_033961575.1. Lineage (NCBI taxonomy): Eukaryota > Metazoa > Chordata > Mammalia > Chiroptera > Hipposideridae > Aselliscus > Aselliscus stoliczkanus. The sequence goes on from CM066740.1 coordinate 88,127,002, forward strand.
CTTTAATTAACATTTTATTAAATTTTGTGTCATTTTATCTTTCTACATGTACACATTGGAATCAACTGTGACAGCGATCTTGTTTCTATTTTCTCTCTTTCCAGTAGTCTCAGAGCAGCTCAAACAAATGGCTAGAATTTGAGGGCATTAAAGGGTGCCTGAGTAATAAGTCAGGTGTATGCTTAAGGATTTTAAAAGGGACGACTCCCAACTTCTGCGTTTACTTTCAACCTGTCTTTTGAGCATTCAAATTAGCACATTAGCCCCACAAAAATCCACTACTCTGCTACCCTCGCCCTGAACGGAACAGTTATGAGGCTCCTTTCTCTTCTTTCTTGTTTTTTACAACTGCCAAAACTCATGACACACAGTAGGCCTTCCATTAGTGTTGATGAATGACTCATTATTAACATTTCAGCAGAGTAAATTAGATCCAAACTTTAAAGGCACAAATGCATTAAAAGCGGATTTTCTTTTTCATTCTTTGATGAGTCTTACAGATGGACGACAAGAAGAGATCATGACAATTTGAAATTCTTAAGAAAAATGTAATCCTACTTTTATCCTGTATAATATATGATTCTTTTATCCTAAATGTGAGAAGAGTGGTAATAAGAGCACCCTATTTCAACTATCAGCACCTTAAGAAAAAAAAGTGACAGATACAATTTTTCAACAGATTAGGCTGTTTTTTCAAAGACTAACAAAAATTTGCCATTTCATAATAAAATGGTACAAGAGTTGCTTTTAGTCCCTAATGCGCCCTCGTCAGCATGTTTGTTTTTAACGTGTTAGGATTAACCGTCATTCCTGCTTCCCTCAGAGGCTGTCAGTTTGCCTGATCACCATGGGCCTTAAACACAGTGAAAGAAATAGTTTCTTCTCTTAAAATGATTCAAGTCCCCAAAAGGAACTTTAAATCTTCAAAGTCTCATTTTAAATGTAAACACTGTTTTGTGCCTTGAGATTCAGATCACTATAAAAGTCAATGAGGCAAATTTTATTCAACAGGAATTCTTTAGTGTTAGCAAACCTTTTCCATGGATACACCTATTCACTTTTCAACTACATCCTGAAATACCTTCCAGCTTATTAATGGGCAATAAGTCAGTCGGCCACTGTTGTCTAAAATTATGTGATTCACTACTTTTGCAAGTTCTAATCGAATGACCATTGATGGCCCTGAGCTAATGCATTATCCTGAGTTACTTTCTACATTATTATATATGTTTGGGAAAGTTGTAATGTTAACTGCACCATGTATTCTGAGTTCTAAGAAATTGGTAATAGAACTATGGTATATAACTTGGCATTCTGTCAGCCTAAATACGTGGTCATTTATGCCTGCTCTGTTGGATGAGAGTTCACCCTACTTGTTAACAAAAGAAAAATTATTGGTTAGCTAGCTATTAATGGGAGTTACTGGAAGAAGTTATAACTTACAAGTTAAAACTTAAAACCAACCTTATCACTTCATAAATTATATGAGTGTCTAACCACTATGTTGTACACATGAAACTAACATAAAAAATATTGAATGTCAACTGAATTGAAAACCATTTTTAAAAACCTTAAAACCAAGCTTTTGAATGGGCACCATGTTGATGCACCTTGATTGTCGGTTGCTTATTAAGGATTCTGGGTTTTTATTCATGGCTAGATTGTCTCCTTTTCATGTAGCTTTTAAAAACACAATCAGAAGATGAAACAGATGGAAGGCATTTGAAATACAATTTATTTTATATTGTTGAAATATGAGGATTTGAAATATCATTTTTCCACATCCTATTTCACCTGTCGTTTGCTGTCTCAAAAATCTATTTCCTCTTGCATAAAACCGCAGTGTTGAACTATAAATGCACACACAGCAGTGAAGAAATTTTCCCCTGGGTCTGTTTGCTATATGCTTTAAACAGAACTTGTTTGAATACCAAAAATTAACGTTCCCAAATTTGAAGACAGAGACCGTTGTTTTGTTTTGTTTTGTTTTGTTTTGTTTTGTTTTACCACCTGCATAGGGGAAACTGATATGAGGAATATTCTTCTAATTCTAATGGCTTGCTGAAAAATCATTTTTATACTGTAGAGTGATGATTCTTGCCACATTCTTATGATTGGAGGAGTTTCCAAGAGAAGCAAAGTGGACTTGACTTCCTTTGAAAATATAATCCGAACTGTTTGAGAGATTTAGAAGTGTGTTCTCATTCTGTGGCTTTCCAGGTGCTTGTTCATAATCATAAGTGAACTGTTTCAGGTCCAAACAATGGTAACCTTTACTTCATTCATTCCACAGTGGGTGTTTATTAAGTCTTACTTTGTGTCTGGCACATTCTGTGCAGATCAGCTCCAGCAATGAACAAAATAGGAAAAATCATCACCTTATGAAGCATATCTTACAAGCAGACAAACAGATGGAGAAACTAAGAGATATAATCACACATCTATGCATGCATGAATTACATAGCATGGCAGTTCGTAATATTGCTATAGAAAAAAAATAAAGCAAGGCAGTGGGCACAGGATTAGCTTTGGAATGTTAAAAATCTCAACAGAGACCTGAAGGATTTGAGAGTGCATGATAGAAAGATGTCTGGTGGAAGTTTGCTGCAAGCCCTGAGGCTAGATATGGAAGCACCCTAAGTGTCCATCGGTGGATGAATAGATAAAGAAAATGTGCTGCACGTATATAATGAGATATTACTCAGCCATAAAAAAGATTGAAACCTTACTGTTTGTAACAACATGGATGGACCTAGAGGATATTAAGGATATTATGCTGAGTGAAATACATTAGACAGACAAATACCATTATGCTGAGTGAAATACAGAGAAAGACAAATACCATATGATTTCACTTATATGGGGAATCTAAAAAGCAAAATAAATGAACAAACAAAGCAGAAACAAACATAAATACAAAGAACAAACTGATGGTGGCCAGATGGGATGGGAGTTTGGGGGCTGAATGAAAAAGGGGAATGGATTAGAAGTACATATTGGTAGTCACAAAACAGTCATGGGGATATAAAGTACAGCATAGGGAATGTAATCAGTAATATGGTAATAACTCTGTATGGTGCCAAGTGGGGACTAGACTTATTGGGAAGATCACTTCATAAGTTATACAAATGTCTAACCACTATGCTGTATACCTGAAAATAATATAATATTGAGTGTCAATTGTAATTGAAAATATTGTTTTAATTAAAAATAAAAACCCTGACCCCGGAACACAGCTGGGGAAGGGCACCTTGGGCAAGCAGGAGAAATCAAGTTACCAGGCGGGGTGGGGCAGACCTACTGGACCTTAGGTCATTGGCTTTAAGTTGAGTGACAGGGAATGCCATTGTAGCATTTGAGCAGATTCATGAAACACTCTACTTTTTTAATTAAGTTGAGTGACAGGGAATGCCATTGGTAGCATTTGAGCAGATTCATGAAACACTCTACTTTTTTAATATAACTTATTAAAAATTAATAGATAAAAACTAACATTTTTAGCTGTTATACACAGGCATTTTTAGCTGCTATACACAGGGGTATCAGCTAAAAGACTATTACATAATCTGGGAAGAGCTGCCGGTTTCTTAGACCTGGATGATGATGATATAAGTGGTGAGAATTGGTCACATTCTTGATATATTTTGAAGTTTGAGCCAGTTGGTTTTTTGTGTGGTTTGTACATGAAATGTGAGAAAAAGGATAACTTCATGGATAACTTCAGAAAGCTTTTTTTTTTTTTTTTAAATGGAGAACTCATGCTAACTTTGCATGGCAGTCCCAATTATCTCTCCCTCTCATCAGCCTCACAGCTCACACATTCCCCATTCTCCTGAGCCTGAGAGCTAAATTCCCAGAATAGCCTCTCAGGTCACAACCCCTAACTGATCATTGTCATGCGCACCTTCAATTCTGTTTGCCTGGCAGCAGCCTCTCTTTTTAACATCATTTTCCCCCTAAAGAGGGGAATGGAAGAGAGGAAGATAAAAATGTTAGCCTGAGACAGATAGAGTGAAGATCCCGGTGAGCTTAGCACCAAGTTGGGTATGAATCTTTAGGGAGCAATAGAGACCTCATGAGCTGCTGTGGTTCTACTACGTTTCAGAGAAGAGGGCAAAACAAGTGAAGTAGGATGCCCTCTCACCAGAACTCTGTAGAGGGCTCTAGGTTCTAGCAGTTGCTTGAGCCCAGTTGTAGCAATTGTTATACCTTTTACAAACATCTGAGTCACCTAACAACCTAATGATACCTGCTCCTGAATTCTCTGCTATAAACGTATCAAAATATTGAGGTTTTAGTGATTTTCTTGAACAACAAAATAGGTCATTCAAAATGCATGGTACTGGGAATGTTGTAAGAAACAATCATCTTGTTTAACCCAATTTTCCTTCACAAGCTGTATAAATCCAAGTGTCTAGATCTTATTTCACCTTTGGGGGATAACCAGAATTTGAACCAACATAATGTTATCCTTTAAGTGTTACGAGACATTCATGTTTTATTCTTTAAAAAGCAGAGTAGTGGAGAGATGCACAATTGCTTTGATCTACCTCTAGTGTAATTAAAGAAAGGATGCTATTGTTTTGTTTCTATATATTTTTTCTTTACTCATTTGCTCTATTTCTTTCTGCTCTTCTATAGTGATCCATGTTCATCCTCATTTGTCATTGTATGATTATAGTGATCAAACGCATTTAGCAAAATCTACTTTATGCTAAACATCTTATTGTGTACTCTGAGTGATTATAAAAAAAATTCAAAGCGCCAGTTTGGTTCTGAAGGTGTGAAAACCTAGAGAGATGTCACATGGCACATATAAAGAAATGTGGCTTTGTGAAAACCTTGTGTTTGCAGAATACCCATGATTCAAGTTGAGCGAGATTATTGAAGAAAGTAAGTCTTTCTAGAGGAGACAGTATTTGAATGAGGGGATGTTCACTGAAAGAGTGAAAAACAAAATTTCAAACTGGAAAAGATAACATGAAAAAAAACTGGACTAGGCTCAATAATGCTCCCAGATAATGTCAGCAATAGTTTTCCCTTCAACCCAAAACGTGCTCAGACAGACCTAGTGACTGATGCGATTACGCCATGCTTTGCTCTCTCTAGATTACACGGCATTAGCCACTCAAGTACCAGAGCCAACAAAGGCAGAGCACCCCTCACCAAACTCACCCTCCAGCCTTGCTTCCTCTCCTTCCTCACTGTCTTCAGAGATGCTTCACACAAGAATCTTACATCAGTTATTTTGGATAAATAACCAGAAGTAGGGTTGCTGGATCATGTGGTAGTTCTCTTGTTAATTTTTGGAGGAGCCGCCATGTATTGTTTTTCTTTTTCTTTTTTTTTTTTTTACTTATTTATTTTTTTAATTAGTTTCAGGTGTATAACACAGTGCAATAGTTATACATTTTACCCCTCAAAGTGACAACCCCCCACCCACAATACACCACCCCACTCCCCCCCATATCATATATATCTATTACTCTTCCTCTGACTCTCTTCCACAGTATAATCCACATCCCGTGACTATCTATATATATTCAATTACAGTAGGTATACCCCCTCTGCTTTAGTAATACAGTGCAGTGATCAAACCTCTACTCCATCCATGAAATGCTCTCCCTAACAAGACCTATGATCATCAGACATTCCTCAGAATATTTACAACATTATTAATTATATTCCCCAAACTGTTTTTCCTATCCCAGTAGCAATATGTAGTTGCCTATTTTTGCTGTCTAATCCCTTCCCCTTCTCCCTCATCCCCATTCCTCTCCCAATTAGCAACCCTGATTTTTCCTCTATATCTATGAGACAGTTTCTGTTTACTTTGCTCATTCATACAGTTTTTCAGATTCCACAAATGAGTGAGATCATATGGTATTTGTCCTTCTCTGACTGACTTATTTCACTCAACATTATAGTCTCTAGGTCCATATCATTGCAAATGGCACGATTTCATTCTTCTTTATAGCGGAGTAATACTCCATTGTATAAATATACCACAGTTTCTTAATCCAGTCATCTACTGATGGGCATTTTGGTTGTTTCCAAGTCTTAATAAAACAAAAAGGAAGCCTACTGAATGGGAGAATATATTTGCCAACGATATATCTGATAAGGGGTTAATATCCAAAATTTATAAAACACTCATGAAACTCAACACCAAAAAAGCAAACAACCCAATTAAAAAATGGGCAGAAGATATGAAGAGACATTTCTCTAAAGAGGACATACAGATGGGCAACAGGCATATGAAAAAAAGTTCAACCTCACTGGTCATTAGGGAAATGCAAATAAAAACCACCATGAGATACCAGCTCACTCCAGTCAGAATGGCTATCATCAATAAATCAAGAAACAACAAGTGGTGGCAGGGCTGTGGGGAAAAGGGGACCCTGCTGCACTGTTGGTGGGACTGCAGATTGGTGCAGCCACTATGGAAGTCAGTATGGAGGTATCTCAAAGAACTGGAAATAGAGCTACCGTTTGACCCAGCAATTCCACTCCTAGGTATTTATCCTGAAAAAACCAAGACACTTATTCAAAAAAAGTTATACACCCCTATGTTCATAGCAGCACAATTTACAATATATTGTTTTTCTTAGCGTCTGCTCTATTTTACATCCCCACCCATAGTGCACAAGTGTTCCAATTTCTCCACATCCTACCAACTTGCCAACACTTTCCTTTTTCTTTTTTTTTCTACAATAGCCATCTTAATAGATCTGAGGAGTTATTTGCACTTCCATGTTCACTGCAGCGTTATTCAGAATAGCCAAGATATGGAATCAACTTAAATGTCCATTAATGGATAAATGGATACAGAAAATGTGGTCTATGCATGCAGTGGAATATTACTTAGCCTTCAAAAAGAAGGAACCCTGACATATGCATCAACATGGACGAACCTCAAGGACATTATGCTAAGTGAAATAAGCCAGTTACAGGAGGAAAAATACTACATGACCCCACTTATATGAGATTTAAAGTAGTCTAGCTCACAGAAGCAGAGAGTAGAATGGCAAACCATTGATGTACATTAACACATGTCATCAGCGAACCTACTAGTCAGTGTAATTAGAAAAGAGAAATAAATAATAAAGTAAAACCTTGGTGGGGGGCAATCATCAACAGCAAACATAACAAACGATGGAGTCAGAAAAACCTTTCTAATCAGGAAACAGAACTCAGACATTATAAAGCAAAAGACTCGCCAATTGAAATAAAAGAAGAGCCTGATAATTTTGACTACATATAAACTAACACGTATGAGAGGAAAAGGGCTAACAGCTCGTAACCGACTTTTTAAAAATGGCAACTTGATAGGTAAAGGAACAGATAGATGGAGAGTTACCCATTGTGCCTTAAGAAAGCCAAGCACAGGTCATAACTTATGCCTCCTCCCCCCCATTCCATTTTTAAGAATAAACGTTTTCTTACAATAAATTTACAGAAAAATTACAAAGATAGATTTCCCTTTTACTTTGTGGAATTATTTTTATCAAGGTAAAATTCTCAAAGCATAAAATTCGCCATTTGAAGTAAACAATTCAGCGGACTCCAGTCATAGGAGGTGACCTGATCAGTGTAACTGTCCCCAGTCTGTTATTCTCGCAATGACAACTATTATACTTTTTATTCCCCTGAAATGTATACCTGCACACTTCAAAATCATCCCCGGGAATTATTTTCACCATTTCCCACTTGTATTCTCAGAGGGCAAGAACTTTAAAAGCCACAAAACCTATGCCTACAAGATTAAAGAATCGCATCATAGTATTAGTGCTAAATTGAGGAAACAGCAGAAGGAAGAAATGGAAGCAGAGGTCAAATGATTGAAACCTGGAAACTTACTGGTGTTTTATGAGGGGACACAATCACCCCCACAGCCCTGTGCTGAAGAAAGCCCGGTCTCCTGATGAGAAGGGGACGCAAAAGTGTGAGTGTTAAGTGTTTTGCTGGAAACGAGAGCGGTCCCTGTACTCCTAGCATCATTTCATATGTTGACTCGTAGCTATTAGTCACCCACTGGCCCCCGGGGTCTCCTTTCTGTCCTGGAATGGCACTGCTGAGTGGCTCCCTGTGTGGTCTAATTCTGGAAAGACAGGCGCTGCTGAGAGAGCCTGTCTGCCCGCTGTGCAGTCTGCAGCTCAGAGCACCGATTGCATTTAATCCTGCACATTCATCTGGGAATCCGCATGTGAAGAAGCCATTTAATTTTTTAAATATCCGCCAATTGCCACGAGGGTCCTTCACAGAGCTTCTGTAGGTCTCAGGCATACACAGAACTCCTTAGAGGTGCTTTGTGTTCGTGAGGTCTTTCAGCGTGTCAGCAGCCCCGTTCCACTCACGCTTAGATGTTTTATATGAGGGACCATTGTAGCTGCGTATTTTTCCTTCTTTGCCTTCATGGAAAAATGATCCCCGTGTAAAGTATAAACTAGGTTTGTTTGCAAGGAAAGTGCACTCTTCGGCTCTGTGTCTCTGGGTGGAGGAAGCTGTCAACTGCTGCCTTTAGTTAATGATAACTGTGGCAGAACCGGCTTGCTCCCTGAGATGCTGATTTATCATGTGACTTCTTGAGTGTGGGAATAAGCCCATAAAAAGCCTTAAAAATGAGTTAGCAGCTAAGAGGCATTTCAATTTTTTAGCAATTCACTTGCCACAGACACATTTTCTTAAATTACATCTCCAAACAGTACACTGTGAAATCAGGTTGGAAATTTGTCTTCTAACAGTTTGTTTTTCTTTTTTTTAATTCCCATTAATCTGTACTGAACTTGGTTTCTTATTTGAGACCCTTGTAACTTTTTAACAGAATCAGAGATTATATACTGATGCCGCCGTTTCATTATGGACATATAGAATATTCATTAACAGGAGTTCTAAGATTTCCAACTAAACAAACATGCTGAATTCAGTTCAACACCAAACACATCTTATTCTGGCCACAGCCCCCAACTTTCCTGAAACTTCATTAATATCTGAAATCGTTTGGCACCGAAATGAAAATATTCAGAACCTAGCAGTTGTGGTATGCTTTCATTACATTTACACATTTAAACCAAAATTGACACAATGATAAATGTTTTGTTTTGTTTTTTCATTACTATGTGTGTCTCAGTTGCCTTCTATTTGTCAAGTTCCCCTCAACTAATAGCTACAAAAGCAGTTTGCAAACCCTGGTGCTGTGCAAAGGGCTGGGCGGGGACGCAGTGGACCTGGAATTTGGTCTCTTAACTACCTGTATGAAAATGAAATTGTTACTACACCTGCCTGTGCCCATTTTCTCATTGGGGCCAAAAAAAAATGGATTTGATGTAGGATAGCAGTTCTTAATGAAGAGACCATCAGATCACATGGGAAATTATTTTCTTTTTTCAAAATAAGTACACTGGTCCTCACCTCCCTGCTCCCAGCCGATCACTGTTTTGATTCAGTGGACTTGGGTGGTTCCTTTCCAGTTAAATTCCTCTCAGGAGGTGCTAGCCCTCATCCGAATGAGCTCTAGCAGCCTGACCTCTCTCAGCACAGCCGTCATCACAGCATTTGTACTAATCATAGCAGCGGCATGAACAGTGTCATCACAGCGTTTATATCCAGGTCAGGCTGGGAAAGCCTTGATTCCCTGAAACTTCCTGATAAGAAATGGGTTAGCTCCTCTCAATCGATCATGACAACAAACCAGTTTCTGAACCCCTCATCTCGATGTGCAGTGTAAGAGATGGCCTAGCACATAGCTCAACAAGGACACAGAATGTTTGATAGGATAGTGGTGGTCGCTCAGCTTCTCTCCTGCTGAGAAGTTGGGGCTGAGTGAGAAGTGTGTAAGCGCTGCATTCAATGGCACCTCCCTTCCCAGAGCCCAGAAGGCCAGCAGGTTGGACCAGGCTGAGGGCAGAGCAACGGGGACAGAACTTTCTCTGGTTTACAGGTGGGGCGTTCATTTGTGGTCTAAGAGAAAACACTTCATCTCTCTTGCGCTTATCTTTTCGGTTGATGGCAGGATCAGCAGTCACACAGGGACCCACGCCCAGCAGGGCCCACGTTTGTGTTAATGCTCTTCTATCACGGTCTTGAAATTCTTAATTTTTGAGCACGGGTCCTGCATTTTCGTTTTGCACCAGGCCCTGCAAATTATGTAGCCAGTTCTGCCTGTAGCGATACAACCAAGGTCTCCCTATCATTTTCTTTGGTTCTTTTCATTTTCCTTTGAGGCCAACTCTTCAAGCACATAGTTCAGTGCTTGGCAAGAAGCATCCCCGCCCATCTCTGGCCACCATCCTCACGTCCGCCCAGTAGCGAGCTCATCAGGTCTGAGGACAGGCCCAGTTTGGTCACCAGCTTTGTCCTAGAAAGGGGCCCCTCTTACCACTTGTCCACACATCAACCTCACGACCAGCGTGCTTTCCCGGCGCGAAGGAAGATTTGCTTTCCTAATGCCCACATCACAGTAATTACAGCACTTCCGAAACTGACAGCTGAGGCACGTGACCGTCACATGCTCCTAGGGACCGGTCTCTTCCGCAAAAGTGAATTTCAAAGGATCGTCTCCTTGCCAATAATGTCCTAGCAAGAAAAGGGGGAATGAGAGTTAAGCTTTTAATAGCCAACTCAGGGCCCCAGGCGTTTGCCGAAAGGCCCTTTCAGATGTGTTAGTAAATAGCTATTCAGGAGTGCAGCTCAGTGCAATTCCACAAATGGTTAGATGTATAATTTAGACATTTATAGAGTCGGAACACAAAAATGCAACTATACTTTTCTGTTTGGAGTAAATTGATGATCCTCTTTCACTATTGGTTTGGATTAGACTAATTGAGGCCCAAGCTAAGAATTGAATGTATTGCATTTTATAATATGATCTGTGATGGGGACCTTTAGGTCAAATATGGGAAGGTAGTCCTAATTTGAGATCTAGTCTTTGGCCAAAGTGGTTAATGTGCTTTCTAAGTAAAAAGGAAATCACAAGAAATGGAAAACGCAGCACGTATGGCATTAGTATTCAAATATGTTTTATGAAATTCTTTATGCTCCCCATAAATTTAGCTCTGAGCACCTTAGCAGCCAATGCATCGATGAAAAGTGGATCAGCTACATGGATACCAGGGCCCAAGGCCAGGGCCCTATCCCTGGGCAGTTCATGCTCAGCTCTGCCGACTGCCCAGACCTATTTTTCCAATCTGGCCCCATAAAAACAGACTCACATGATGAGCCTGCACCACTCAGATCTCACGTCAAGGAAGGACTTGCTGCCCAGCAGAGAGGAGTGTAGTCAGCCCATGCCTCCAGCTGTTAGCTCTTTCAGGGTGGGCCTCAGCTTTCAGGCCAAGGCCATGCTCTTCTCTGCGCAACCTCCAGGCAGTGACAGCAGATTAACGTACAAGGGCTGGGCCATTTCCGCCCCTGCAGGACCCCTCCATCCTGCCGTCTTTGCTCCAGAGCTCTTCCCTGAGCTGACAAAAAGCTTGGTCAGGCCTACCTGTCGGTTCCACCTGCATCTTACTCTGTACTGGCTGGTACTTCTCCCGACATAACATTTGTAGCCCTAATTCCATCTCAGCATCCATTTCCCATAGAACCCGACCTGCGTAGTATCCCCATAGTAAACGCAACCATGAATTGTAAGGCGCTCTTTTTTATTACGAGGCTGACGTCTAGCATCTGAGCAGATTTCGCAGAAGCCGCACAAGCAGGGCAGCAGCATAACAAAATGGGACATAGCACTCAGCGTGGATTTATTCTAGAAGAAAGGACACCCTGCCTAACTTTCCAGCTGTTTTCTGTAATCACAGTTGCTTTGGACTAAGCATTTGATGCCTACTGAGCAGCCTCGAGCTCCAGGTTCGAGTCCTTCATGAACAGATGATGTCCAGAGACAAGCCCTACTGGGTGCCTGGAACTATTTGACTTGAAGTCTCATTGTCATCTTAAACCAAGCATGTTTGTGGATTCCTGTTTAGAAACCTGTCTTACTTTGTTTTATTATCTTTACAAATCACTAAAAAGGTCAAAAAGTCCAGTGATTTAGAGTCAAACTTGTCTCTCATTTTTTCTCTTTAGCCCCTTATGTCCAATGACTCACTGAGTTCTGTGTATGTTTCTTTGAAGTCTCTTGCCTTCCTCTGATCATACCATCCTGACTGATGTCTCCTTATGCCTAACTCTGTGACAGAGGTGAGCCAGTGATGAACTAACTTTGTTCTCTTTTTTTTAAATACTTTCTTTTCATTGAATTAGGACAATGTACGTATTGTTTCTACCTATTCAAGTTCTTGTAAGTTATATTTACAAATCTTTACTGGTGTTATGATGCTGACGGAGCTATGGGTCTCCTATGAATATATGCAGTGACCATTGAACTCTTCCCCGGGTCAGCACTTGGTACAAACTTTAAGCTTCTTGGTTTAACACATAAATCACGTCCTACTTTACCCTTTGCTTTCTCCCATCACCTACCTCCCCTGCAACCCAGCTGCACAAACTAGTATTCCAGCTACTGGCAATTGTAATATTTCTTGTTGTCTGTGCGATTCGTTTTCTGTAGAATCCCTTTGCTTCTTAAAGATCACCCCTACAATCCTTCAAAGCTCAGCTCATGCATCACTTCCTATGTGAACTTTTCCTTGATCCCCGAGTTCTTTCCTTTTTCTCTTGTGTATTCCCTTCATACCTCAATCGCACTCTCATCATCGCATTTTCCGTGCTATCCCCTAATCATCTCACCACCCTAAACATATTGTAAATACCTTGAGAATTGCAATCCCGTATAATTTGACTTCATATCTAAATGAGCCCCCAAATGTTGAATGCCTGTGGTTCATTTTCCGTTTTGACACCTTCATGCTCTCTCTCCTTTAAAAGTAGCTGTCAGAACAGATGGCTCAGAAGAACTGGCCTGGAGCGTGCTGAAAAGTGGGTTTAATTGTGATCGTGGACACGCCTCTTTCTCAGGGGTTCCATTTCTGAAATGGAAATTAATTTGATGCTTCTCCAGGGTGATGTTCAGATTAATGTTGTGCCATTTGTAAAGGCCTCCAGGACTCTCCGATGAAGGGCATTTGATATTAGCCGCATTGTCACTTGAAGCTGTTGGCAGGGTTCATCTATTTGCTACCCAGCAAGACATTTGACTTTCTCTTAATGCAGCACATCCCGGGATTAATTAACAGATTTCTGGAAGGCTTGGGGCCACACCCACTTTAACATCAGTGTGCTTTGAATGTTGATCCTGACATCTTTGTTTTGAATAATTATGAGGTATGTAAATGACAACCCAACATACAATTAAGACCCCCTCATCCCTGTAAGGATCCTGACTAGAATTCACAAATATAGGTAATGAATATATTCTACATTGTCTTATATTGAATTTGAAAAGAAACCCAAGTTCAGGCCAGCCAAGTGGCTTAGTAGGTTAAGAGCTCACTCAAGAGTGTGACCTGTGAGCAACAGGGTCGCCGGTTCGACTCCTGGCCCAAGCTGAGCTGCCAACAGGTAGCAGGATGGCTCAACTAAAAAAAAAAAAAAAAAAAAAAGAAAAGGAAAGGAAAGAAAAAAAGAAAAGAAACCCAAGTTCTTGAGCTTTAGTCACCGAACTATGAGTACACCTTTCTAAATATGGACTGTTTGCTAAAACCAGAAAAGCGAGAGCTGAGGCATCCAGGAGCACAGACATATAACTGCACCCTCCTGTCCTCACACGGAAACTCCCACATCGGAAGAGACATCCTGTCTTCAGTGACTTTACAGGAGGGTCAAAATGTATATTTGCACTCTGGAGCACAAAAGCGCCCTTGTGTGGCATTTTCAGAGGTTCATTATTGATGAGATCGGGAGTGACTTGAGCATGTGGCAGCGCTGTCCCCACTGTCCTAAAAGAAAACAGCCACCCAAACAGCCATTTCTGTATGTGACGTCTCATGCCCAGAAGCTGTCGAAGTAAACCGCGTGAGGCAGCTGTACTTTCCTTCCCAAAACACCCAGAGGTTCCATTTTTAACACAGGATATCTGTTAGTAAGACAATCCGCTAAGAGGTCAGTTCAGCAAAGGGATCCGGATCTGCAAGATCAAGAATAACCTGAGCCCCTTTGGCCGTTGGGCCAAACGCTATTTCTTTCCTTCTTCTACAGGAGATGTTTTTTCCAGAATCAGCATCTGAAAACACTGCTTTGTGTGATAGCTCTTCATTCAAGAACTTGCTAGGACTGCGTGATGGAAAAGTCTTAATCCTATTAAGGGCTGTGTTTAGAATGTAAGGCCCTCTGCAGTCCGGCTCCATCAGCTGTATCCGGTCAGTTGCTGGTCACTCCCCACACCAGCGCTGCTCCAGTCTGACAGGAGGCCTCATTCCTGCTCAGTGGCACTCACATGGCTTCAGGGAACATGCCCGGTTAGTTCTCTGTGCCCAACCAGGTCCTGCCCATCCTTCGGATGTTGGACATTGAAGCCTAATCTTTCCTCTTCCCACATTGATCAGTGATCTCTCTAAATCTAATTTACATCTATTCCCAAACCTCAGAAGTCAGCAACAAATTATATGCGACTCCACATGATTCTCATATTTATGTGATTCTCATATTTATTCATCTCTTACCTTCTATCAGAAGGCTCACAGCGCAAGGTATGTGTCCTTAATATTCAGGCTACAATTCTTTTTTTTTTCTTTCAATTGAGATGAAATTTGCATAAGGTAAAATTCACCCTTTGAAAATTCACCCTTTGAAAATTCACCCTTTGAAAATGTATCCATTTCTGTAAGTTTGGGCAAATGCATAAGGTTGTGTAACCACCAGTGCAGTCCAGGTCTGGGACCGTTCCTGTGCACCAGGTATTCCCCTTGTGACGTTTGGCACGAAGCCCCTCCCACCTTCAGCCCCTGACAACCACTGATCTGTTTCCTGTCTCTGTAGTTTCACCCAGATGGAATCATACAGAACGTAGGCTTTTGTGTCTAGATTCTTTTACTTAGTGTAATGCATTTGTAGTTCACGCCTGCTGTGTGTCAGTACTGCGTCTCTTCGTATTTCTCAGCGGTACCTACTGTATGGACATACCCAGTATATTTGTACATTTACCAGTTGGAGAGCATTTGGGTAATTTCCAAGGTGGGGCAATAAAGCTGCAATAAACGTTCTCAGGCAGATTGTCACTTGAACATAGTTTCCATTTCACTCAGATAAATGCCTGGAGGTAGGGTTGAACGATAAGTGAGTGTTTACCTTTATAAGAAACTTCCAAACTGGTTTCTATTGGTGGCTGTAGCATTTCGCATTTGTACCAGCCACAAATGAGATCCACCTGCTCAGCAGGTTAATCATTCTAATAGATGTGAAGTGACATCACATTATGGTTTTAATGAGCGTTTTTCAAATGATGAATGCCATTGCTTTTTCCTGTGTTCATTTACATTCTATATTTTTTTGGCTATTTCATAGCACTAGCAAAGTGCTAAGAATATGTTAGTTGCTTAGTGAATATTTGTTTGTGGATTGTTAAATTGCTAAATACTCTCCTTTGGGTGCCAACTGCTCCCCTTTACTAGCTGCTACCGTTTATTGAGCATGTTTATGTGCTAAGTAAGCACTGTGCTTATTGCTTTACATATGATACCTTATTTAACCCTCATAATAACCCTATGAGGGTGGTGGATATTATTGTCCCCATTTGATAATGAAAGGGCCAAACAATATTGACTGGTCAATATTTAGATCCTTCTCTTTACCCCAAGAGGTTTTGTATTTGCTTATTCGATTTCTGGAGCTTGGTTTGTGCTACTGCTTATTTATTTTACTTTGACCAGAGAAGGACAATTGTATTAACCATGGAATAACTGCCTCAAACACTCTTCGGGATAAAGAAGCACACATAGAACATAAGAAAACTACAGCTTTCACACACAGGCAATTAGCAAAACTTTGGCTATTTTTATACATGGAAACACTCTTAAGGAAGATCATTAGCTTCCTACTTACTTTGTGATTCAATGCATGATGATATTGGGTTGTCGGAAATCATGACGTATTTTTTCTGTGTTTTTCGTTGCAAAAATGCATTACATGACTTTTCCAACAACCCAATAGTAAAATATATGTATCCTGCATGATGTTTACTAACTACATAACGTTATTTGATTAAGTTTCCAGTTCCATCTATGAGTCAGAGCACTACTATTTAAAAAAAGTCAGACTAACAAGACAAAATACATTTCAGTCTTCAGAGAGTTAAATAATAGACACTGCAAGTTCAAAAGGCAGGATTTGAGATGGTTTTTTGGCGAGACCTGTTTTGCTGGCTCTGCTTGTATCTAAATGGTGTTTTCCCCTGTCCTGCCATGAGTACCTCATGTGGCTAGAGAGCAATGAGGGCCGTTCTCTGAACTCATTTCGTCTAGCCCCTGTTGGCTCCGGTAAGAAGCAATTGCTAATGGAAATCACGTAGCCATTTACAGATACAAGTGCTAAGTTCCAGTTGCACAGCATCACGTCCAGAGCCCAGTGTAACAGCTCCGTAATATAATTACACACATGTATGATTGTAAACACTTGTCAGTTTCCAACCAGCGATGGAGATGTTCTGTATATATTTCAAGAACTTTTGTATCACTATTGCCCTGAGACATCAACGTTTTTAATAACCTTCCTCCCCTTGAGGATTTTTAAAGAGCAAGCTGCGGAAAAATCCGCTTACAAATGGAGCTCTTCTTAGAAGGGAAATAAGGACTAATGAGCATAAAAAGATGCTCGTACTTTGAGGTTGTCTCAAAGGAAAATGTTTATTAAAAGCTCTTTAAAGAGGTTGCGATTTCATAGTTGCAAATAAAATGCATGTTCTCGCAGCCTTCATCTGTCTTTCTGCCCTCCACAAGAGTTTAGGGGGCCGATTACAGTAGAGATTATGGGTGCCTGGGTACCGCCAAATGCTCCGGCCAGGAACCTTAGCTCCAGCTTCAACAAGTGTGGGAAAGAACATTTTTCACACCTCACATAGTCCATGCATCTGCTGGACGTGCTTCTCCCTGGTGGAGATAGCTCCAGAAAATGTTGATTGCTTTAGCAAATTAAAAGCAAAGCCTGCCACTAGGTTAATTAAAATTATTCCAATCCGGTTGGTATTTGTATTAATTATCATTTTACATGACAGTTTGGCAGAACCTGGGTGAATCTGCTAGCCATTACACCCAGACCTCCTACTATCTCTCAATTACTCACCTCACTACTACTAGTGGTCAAAACGTAATAATAACAACAACAGCAACAACACGAACTGGACCACAGTGTTTTACACTGAGTAGCATTTGAGTTTGCCTGAGGCTGTCACTGAAAATCATGCATTATCTCATGGGGAGTATGAAAAGTGCAGCTCAAATTGGGAACTCAGTCTAAGCTTTCTAATATGTGAATAATATTAAAAACCAGAGTGAAATATGTAAGCACCTTTGTATTTCCCAACGTTCCCCTGTAGCCACCCACACCACGGCTTGTGCAGCCCTCTTTTTGAACTTCCATTACCGCCTCTGTAATTGAAACACCCACGTCTTTAGGTTTCCCAGCCAGACGAGGTTTTATTTCCCACGTCCTTGTTACTCCTCATGTAATTGAAAATGCCCACCTTCTGTAGTCTCGTCATCCACATCGAAGTTAATAGATTCCCACCTTCTTGCACACCCACCTTGTACATTTTAATGAAGGGAGACACCCCTGTATTCGATGCGTTCACCGCCTAAGCTGTGCTCATTCTTCTCTTTTGCTTTCAGTTTTTTTTTTTCTTAGAGTCAATATCTGTTATTACTCTGCCCTGAGAGTCACGTATTTTGTAAATTTCGGTTTTCCAAATTTCAGATGACACATCTGGTCCTTCCAGGCTAAACTGACCTGAGAGCTAATGATTCTCTCAATTTTATTCTAAAAATAAGAAAATGAGAGAGAGGAAAAGGCCTATATGAAGTATAAACTATGTAAACATGGTCACTAGACATAAGAGTCTTATTATATCTGTGGGAGAGACTTTGTTCTAAAAATAACTTCTCGCCAGTCATCAGCAGACCCCGAGGAAGGTTAATGTAATGTACCTGGTGTTTCAATTTCCTTTCTTCCTGTCGTGTCGAGGGTCAGCAGACAAGCTAATCACGCTGAGGTGTGGGATCCTGTTAACCAAAAGGAGGACGGTTGAGTCGTGGATGCCCCATGCTACAAAGCCCACCCTTTCCACGGTGTGAGGCGGGGCTTCGGGCCTCACCGGCACCTACGAGAACCCTGGGTCCTGGCTGCAGCCAGGTGACTTGGTTATGATAGCAAATCTCAGTAGCTGCCAAATGTGCTGAATTTATTAGTTAGCACATCACTTCAACAACCACTTCTTCAGAGCTTTTCCTTTTCCTAACTTAAACAGAATCCTAGGGAGTTTGACGAGCAGACATACCTAATGTGTGGTTAGGTTGGCCCTAAGATCAGTACTTTTAGGTTTGGGGTTTTTTTGTTTGTTTTTTGTTTTGTTGTTGTTGTTTGCCTGTATAGTTCCACTTGAGTAGTCATGTAATAAAATTCTTGGTTGTTTTGTTTTCTTTGGTTTTGGACTCAGTTCTCAAAATCAAAATGCACCTGTTTAGGGTTTGTAATGGTCAATCTTCCTTTTTTTTTCTCTCCTTAACCCTGCTAACTGTACTCCCAAGCGAAAACAGAACCACTCAGATGCCTGTGAATCTAAGCAGAGTAGACTCAGGAAAATGGTGAGGGTGGTTTTCACCGTTTGCGCTGCCCTTTGCCCCAGTGTGTGGGACTTTCCTGTGTCCCCCAAGCTGATGTTGGTCCTATGGAAATGAGGCTTGCAAAGAGCATTACTCTCTTCTGTCTCATCAAAATTTACCTTAACTTTGTGCCATTTCTGCAGGGAATTTTTAATATCTAAAAATGTGTCAATTTCTCTTTGATTTTATGCTTTCCTGGCAATCCTGAAGGGGGACACACCTGTATGAAACCAAGCATGAAGTCCAGATATTAATTAAAATAAAGGCTCAGCAGTGTCCTGTTGAGCTGACTGCATTTTGAGAGGGATGCTGGTTCAAGAGTGACTTCTTCTAACTGCTGTCATCTATGTATTTCTGTGATGTCCATGGAGCCTTTAAACTCTGAAGCCCTGATTTATAAAGTCATAGGCAAATAGTCTACCAGACCTTCGGTTTACTTCCGAACTTTGGAAATCATACCAGACTTCATAGTCCTGATACAGTGGGTCCTTCCAGCCTGCGATTCTGTTCAGGTATAGACCAAAAGGCCTTATGGTGCGAGGAGGTGACAACGCAGGGGGATGAGCATTTTAGTACATTTTCCACCGAGTCCCATGATCAGTAGTCTCCCAGTCTTGGCAATTTCTGATGATGGAATTGGGGCCAGGCTTCAAGCATAAGCGTGCCCTGCTCCTCCTATCATAGAGCTAAAGAGATACAGATTGAACTCCTTCTCTTTGACTCTGGATTTCGTGCAAACCAACACTCTCCTAATCTCATTTGTCAGTAATGTGTTCCAGTTTCTGAGATAGGAATTCATCTTACATTATTTACATTTTAAATGAAATACAATATGCCAGTACAGCAGCACTTCAAATGTCATCAGCCAGACGTCGCATATGTCATTGTTGAGGGTGGTTTACTTTTGAGACGCATGTGGTTGATAGTTCCTTGAAAAATACATGGATTCCTAATGCCTTGAAGCGTGGTGTTTCTAAGGTTTGACCATAGCTGCAGGATTCTTTCATCTATACCGGCAGGCACATGGGGCAAGATCCGCCTTCCTCTATGGTTGTTTTGTGTTTTGTCCATTTCAATAACCTGTCTTTCAGGTTTATGAACTTTACATGGCACAGTCACGTGAGACTGCAATGGTCAGTTTTCTGTGTCAACCTGACTGGGCCCCGGTATGCCCAGACTAAACATTATTTCTAGGCCTGTCTGTAAGGATGTTTCCAGATGAGATGAGCATTTGAATGCATAAAGCAGATTACCCTCCCCAATGTGGATGGGTATCTTCTAACCCCTTGAGGGCTGGAATTGAATAAAAAGCAAGGAAGAGGAATTTGTCTCCTTCCAGCCTGCCTGAGATGGGGGGCATGGAGATAGATAGATATATTGGGTTGTCGGAAAAGTCATGACACATTTTTGCATAGAAAACATAGAAAAAAATATGTCATGACTTTTCCAAAAACCCAATATATATTCATCCATCCATCCATCCATCCATCCATCCATCCTACTGGTTGTTTTTCTCTGGAGAACCGTGACTAATACAGAGACCTAGTCTAATCCCCTGCCTTTCAGTACCTCCAAATCCCTAATAATACAATTATGAGCTTTCTACTATAGTATTAACGCTTAAACCATTAAAGTGTCCAGAAACTCGTAGCATTAGTTATAAATATGTAATATGCTAAATTGCCGTGTCTGCCACTGTGTAGCTGTATCACAAGCCATTGCTTCTCTGTGGGCATCAGTTTCCTGAAACGTCAAAACTAAGGTGAGCTAGAAGCACCGTAAGATCCCTGCAAGTCCAAAATGCTGGTAGTCTATGGGTAATGCTGTAATGTGTATTCTGTTTTTTTGCTTTACTCACATCACACTGACTGTCGATTTCTATCCCCCAAAATGAGATTGTTAGCTGTGGAGGGACTTTTAAAATTATCAGACCCCAACACCTTCATTTCTCAGATAAGAAAACTTACTGCTCTAGAGATGAAAACACTTCTCAAACTTTCCACAGCCCCTAAGTGGCTGCCACTTATATGCCAGCCCTTTCGCTGATGTAGGTAGGTCTCTCTCCTGTACGCCATCAAGTTTTTTCCTTATAGCTTTTATTTAAATCAAAGGTGTTTTAAGGTAAATCTGATCAACAAGATGCAACTCCTAGGCCCAGATATTTCAGAATTTTAAAGCCAGAAATCAGGCAAAGGGAGATGAAAAACAGCGTAACAGCACCCAGACAGCCAAATTAGCATTGATCCATAGTACCAGGGACTGAAATGAAATAAGGACGAGCCTAAAGAGATTCAGAGGTTTGGGGCAAGGAAGGAATTTAATCAAAATGGAAATAAGACCCAGAGAAGTGCAGTTCTCCTTTTGTCATTGACATTTGGTGCCATTCAGTTCATCTTTATTGGGACATTGGCAAAGAAGGGGGTGTGATCTCTTTGTAGACTGGAAGACTTTTTCACCCAGGAATGACAGATTTTCTAGTTTTGTTTGGAGCTGGAGTTTCAAAATTCGACTTATAATATACATGAAAAAGGAACAATGTGCATCTGTCACTGTCGCTAATAGTAACCATCTTCCCTACATCGCCAGCTTTTCATAACACATAAGCATTTTGGTCCATTTTGCTTTACCTCGTTCAGTCTGTGGTACTCAGTTCTATTCTTTCTACATTTCCAAGTGTTTCTGCAACCTCCAGGAATGCTTTTTGAGTTAGTTCTCTCTCTGGTCTGCGCCGTGGGTTTTATCTCATTTCATCTATTGCTGGTCCCTCACCTTCATTGCTTCACAGCCATCCTGATGCATTTCAAGATCTTTAAAAGCATTACTGGTAGAGAGGCCGGCCGAGTGGCTCCGTTGGTTAAGAGCTCGCTCAAGAGTGTGAGCTGAGCTCTGAGCAATGGCGGTTCGATGCCAGCCTGAGCTGAGTTGCTGTTGAGCTGCCAACAGGTGGCAGGATGGCTCAGCTAAAAAAAAAAAAAGCATTACTGGTAGAAAGTATTGGGGCTGTAATGTTTTCCATACAGACCACAGTCCTACAAATCAACTAGGGTATATGAACAGAAGGCCTACCCAAAGTCAAGCTGCCATTAAATGTCAAATTGCATGAATAATATGTTCTAGGGACGCCTGTAGGTACTAGTTCAAAGGCCGAACACACGAACCTGGTATTTATAGCATCACTCCAGCTCCATATACAGCACAGCCTGTCTCCTCCAAGGTTTGCAGAGAGTCTCGCAGGAAGCACTGAAAACCCTGAGCATGAATCAAATGGATTGAGTGTCTGAGGATGATCTAGTAAATTCTGGTAGGCAGTGTGACCACCGGGTCATGAGAGGAAAAGGTCCCCAAGCCTCGGAGTTGCAGATTCTGTTTTTCAATCTTATATCCTGGTTCTGCCTCCTTGTCATTCCATTGCAAACCAATCCACGCCAGAGTCTTTAATTGACAGCTAGATTCAGTCCCTGTTAAGGTGGTGACCTTGGTTAATGTTCTCTTCAGAGAAGTCACCACAGGAATCCGTGTGTGTGTGTGTGTGTGTGTGTGTGTGTGTGTGTGTGTGTGAATCAGAACTTGATTTAATTCTTGATCCTTCTGGATAAATATACTGAATGTAATTTCTGCTTCCCACATTATAGCTCAGAAGCTAGAATTCAAAGTTTAGTTCTTATTTACCTTTCAAGGATAAAACAACTTCAAAACAGTATTGTGGGGAGAAAGGCAAAATACACAGAAAACTGTCAAACTAGATGCCACCACTGTAAAGTTGTTGAAAAGGTCAAATGTCGGAGACAAACATAATTAGGCGACTTAGGAGTGATGACTGAATGCTTTTTCTAGTCTCCAGATCCTCCTTGCACACAAATAGGAGCAGCCCGTGTCCCCTGGACTCTTCAGTTGGGGCTAATTAAGTCAAGGGGGCCACCATCCACCTTTATCTTCCCTCTTCTCAGGTAAACCGGTACGGTGCTGGCTTGTAATCCCTGCAGAGGGTAGTTTGAACACTCTTCCACTCCAGCAAAGAGAGGACGCATACCCCATTCCCTTGTTTTCTGCTCCAGAGCAGAAATCTAGAGATGAACCTATTACAAGATATTAACTTTTGGAAGAGCCATCCATTTTCTATAGTTTAAACAAATAAGTGATCATTTCAAACCTTTAAATTCATCAGTTAGCATAATTTTCACGCAATGATACATAGTGATGGCACTAAAATCTAAACCAAGGAAACCATTAAGATCTAATCATGTATTTGGAGGAATCAAAGATAGAAAGCATATGTGTATTAAATGTAATTCTTACAGTAATCATGTCCTCTTATGGCTTCAGAAATGGTTTATGAGCAAGTGGCTTCCTGCCTTTTTATATTCAAGTCCTTTCTTGGGCAGGGAACAAAGATGAATGTGTCACATTGGTGGGAAACTCAGTGGGAGATAGAGAGGGGCCTCTCCTTTCTCTTCTCTCTCTCCTCTCTGAACCCCAACTTCATCTGTGACTTTGGCTCTGAAAACTGAACAAGGAAGAAAGAAAGCTGGTTCCCTACCAGAATGTCATATGTGAACTGTCTCCATCGCCCTCAAGATAAGAGCCACCCAGGTGGGGCACATACTTTGAATTGTTTTTCAGATAAAGGTCATAGGTTTTCACTGAGCCAGTAAGTAGCCTAAAATTGCAGACCCAACACAGGCCTAGATATGAGCATATCCCCTAGATATGAGCATATCCCCTAGATATGCCCATCCTCTTTTTGCCAAAAACCAATATTATGAACTTGAGAAAACCATGCACCCCCTTTAGGCCTCTTTCCCCCTCTCTGCCAATTGGGGAACTTGGAGCATGTGGCTTTTAGTCTTCTCCAGTCTGTGAGTGGATGGAAACTATATCAATTCTGGTTGATGAAAGCTGAACATAGCATCCCTCACAAGGGACATGTGCCTTTGAAGGACAGGACAGCAGAAGATACAGAATGTCCTAAGTGCCCCCCACCTACCTCATCCCCAGTAGTCGGAGCTCAGCGAGTGTCCATGGGACCTGCGTCTTTCATCTCTGTGTATCCCCTGGGTGTTTTGTAGGTGCGAGTTACAGATGTGAGTTACTGGTCAGCATCTGGATTGAACAACTCAAAAGGACCACCTTCCCAACAAGAGCCCGTGAGACCTAGGTTGCAGATACAAGCAGAGAGCAGGCACCGCTTCCTCCGGTGTGAGATGAACCTAGCAGCCATTACTCTCCCAGTCGGATGTATTTCCCATCCATTGTATGACTTGCATCTGATTAGTCCAATTCATCACATTTAATTACGTTATTGTTTCTGCCTTCCATTCGTGAGCCGAGAATTTTATGTGGTAGGGCTGTGCTAAGCCCTTTACATGCTCCATCTTATTTCATTAAACAGCACTCTCAGAAACAGTGAGACGGGACTGTGACATTTGTTTTACAGGTAAGGATGCAAACTGTAGGGTTTAAGTAACTTACTCAGATTCTTATCACAAAGCAGCAGCAGCAGAGCTGGGACAAATCTGTCTGCCTCCAAAACCCATGTTCTCCCCACTACACAGCACTGGCTTGTTTTTCCCCTACCAAATAAATCAGTATCAGTCTTGAGGTCACAGAATGGGATTATGGGGGGCTGGGCAGGAAGCAGAGAAGGACTCTCTGAAATGACTTTCCCTAATAGCGGCAACAGATGGCTTTGATCCAGTGACAAGATCATCTCACCGACCACCCCAGTGGCCACCAGTGTGCATTTTGGTGTGTATTTAGTTAGCTACTGCTCCTGGCCCAAACCACACGCTAGATCACAGTCCCTGGGTACAGCAACGGGCTCTTTGAGAGGCACCATCCATGCTTTCGTCTCATTAGGACCATGTTCCTCTCAACCAGTGCGCGAACTCCAATGACTGCCTTTTCGGGTGAAAATAGCTGATGCTTTTTATAAATATATATAAGCAATCACTTCTTTCTGTTCTGTGTTAAAAAAAAAGTTATTTGAATTTTTGCACTTAAGGTTTATGACAGGTATAATACTAAACGAATAGCTCAAATTCTTTTTCTCAAGTGAGCCCAAATATAGTACTGATCACTGAATGAACTTGCAAGGAAATGTGTTTAATATATCATTTTGGAGACAGAGGATCTTTTACCTGAATTCTTAAAGTTATGGGAAAAGAAACTGTGATTCATTTCCTCTTTTGGGGTGACAACTATAGAAAGACAAAAATCACTTAGCTCCCATAAATATTAAAGGGGGATCACAGGGGCCCCAAAGTGGTGCTGGAACATGCCATGCAGCTTGCTTCCATCATGAAATTAGTGAGGCTGGTGACAGAGCTCTTCCCTGTTCCCAGGCAACCCCTTTATTGCATGATTAAGAAGGGGGAAGCGAGGAAGGATTGGGGAACTCAGTGGGCAATGGATGCTGTAATACCTAATCAATTTCCTTCTGCAAGTTTTATTACATGGAGACTTCTAGAGAAGGAAATTGATTGGGCTTATTCGCCTGGGAACCTTTAAAGAAACAAAGTGGGTTCTTTTCGTTTTCTATCGCCACCAATTTTATGGCCCTAGAGCTAAGGAAAAATGAATGATCCCACTTTAATCAGTTACTTTATTCTAGTTTTTGTGCCAAGAGTTTAGAGACTTGACACCAAATTGAATGGGAGGGGGAAAGTTAAAGAGAAAAGAGTACAAAAAATAATAGACCAAACTTACTATAAACAAAGATAATAGGAAAATATGTTTTAAAGGAGATAATTTGATCTCATTTCGCCTTAAGTAGGCACACATGTATTGAGCACCTGCTGTGTGTCTAGCCTTAAACTGGATGCTGAAAATTCAAAGAGGATGGATAAATCATCATAACCCCACTCTAGTAGGAGAAAAAAAAATCTATACATTCACAGATAGATAGATAGAGATAAAGATAGATTAGAGATGGAGATAGATTAAAGATCGAGTTAAAGATAGAGATACAGATAAGTTAGAGATAGAGATAGAGATGGAGACAGAGATAGAGGTGGCCATAAAACAACTGGCTGGTTCCACGACAGAGATGTGGATAGGGAACGATGACAGCGTAAGAAAAGGGTCCTCAGTCTACTGGCCAGAATAAGGCAAATCTTCCAAAGGAACTACCATGGAAAATGAATCTTACAGTAATACATAGAATTAGGTAAAAAGGTATTTGCTCTGAGAAAATGGCAAGCAGGGAATATGGGGAAAAAAGAAAACAGAAAAATTTTAGGGGCCAGAGGATTTGGGAATGACTTCAGCATGCTATTCGAGACGCTCAGGCGACGAGGGTGAGGCTAAGCACAGCCAGTCCCAGAGAGCAAGTGCTGTGCAAGCGGAAGCAGGTCGGACCCGGGCAGAGGCCACTGAGTGTTTCTAAGCAGAGGGTGAAGTGGCCAGATTTAGGTTTGGGTAGATGAGTCTGGAATGACTATGGAGCGGGGATTTTAACAGGAAAAAACAGGATACCAGCGAGGATACTGAGGATACCTCTTTAAATTTTTTTTAATTTTTTTTTGAGGGCAGTGTCACTGGCCCTCATATGTGGGAGCCAAACTGGGGCCGCTGGCTTCCCAAGCCAGCGCTTAACCACCGCGCCACTCAGCCGGCCCCATTGAGGATACCTCTCATACCCTAAGTGGAACACCGCTGCCAGACTCATTTTGAGGGGAACGCCCCACCATTGCTTTAAGTGATCAGTGAAGGAAGGCAGAAATTACATGCATATCTAACCATTAATATGATGATGAAGTCTGACTTCATTTAGCACACTGGAATATACTTTAATATTTAGGCTATTAACCATTTGTAATTCTCTATGCACGTGGAAGATCATTTGAGAGGTGCTATTTTAGAGGCTCCTGTTGGTGTTAGAGCATGTACAAAGAGTATTTCCACTTCAGATGTTCAAAGATACTGAAAAATATGGCACATCAAGGTCATATAAATCCCCGCTACCTGCCCAGGTTCAGGCTTCAGTTGTAGCTGTTACTCTTTTGGGAAGTTACTTCATCACCGAATCTATGTTTTTGTAAAAGCTATACAAGTGTTCTTTGTATCCTACTGACTTCATGGGGTATTGTAATAGTGACATGAGAAACTTGAAGAGAAAAACCACATACATTTTTAAATCTAAATGTTTTTATTGTCTGTGTGTATGTGTGTGTGTGCTTGTGTGTGCACGTTGTTACTATCACTGCCCTTTTTACTACTTTTCCCCTCTTTGGGGTAACTCCATATACATACATTCTCATCTCCCTTCAGGTATCAAGTTTTCCGATAACCTTTCCCTCATCAAATGCTAAGTGTACAAATGTGATACCAATTACCAACATATAGAATAAAAATAGTGAATTTCTTTTGCTAGGAATTTAAATCTTGTCTCAGCCCCATCAACCATGTAACTAAAATAGACATTTATGTGTTCTTGTGAAGAGGCAGGTCTAATGGTTTGGGGCAGCGTCCTATGTGTGTGCCTGACATCAAGATGATTAATTATGTTGTCAAATCTTCAATACTCCTACTCAATGTTTTGTCTGGGAAAAGTTTTTACATTATTTTGGAGCTCGGGATTATGGCAGCAGGTAGGCAGTGATCCACGTACTTCATGATGCAGGTTTTGGGGCGCTACTATAGAGAGCAGGCTAGGGGAGCCCAGGATTCCTGGACTCTTTCCTGGGCTGGTAGACAAAGCTCTACCCTGAGGCAACAGCCCTTTGGGGTCCCAACACTTTGCAGCCATCCAGATTTCTCTCTCCACTGAGCCAATTCCATCCAGTTGTCATGGCCTCACTTCCCAAGATCATTGCTGTGCTTTTTGTCCCCTCTTCTGTTGTGGCTCCTGACACCTGGGTCATTTCCTTGTCCCTTTTGAGCTTGTTTTTATGTATAAGAAGGAAAATGTCCATTCATTTCATTCAGCATCTCTAGATTTGAAGGCGCCTGTCCTCCAGGGAACACTGAATTAATTCAGGCATCCATGCTGCCCAAAGCTGGCCCCCTTCATGCCAGAGTCCTATGGCCTCTGTCCTCCGACTCATAATGCTTGTGTGGCTGTGATGGGCATCTCTGCAGAGCTGCATGGCACCAGATCGCAGAGCTGGAAAAGAGCGGTGGGAATTCTCTCCTCCTCCAGGCATACCAAGAATGGGCTTCAAGTTTATTTTTAGTTTCCCTGCCCACCTGTGGGTCAGAGAAATAGATTAATTAGGTTAGCTCCTATGTGAGACATTGCTGTGAAGGTTTAAATGGTGCTGATGCTATTCTGATCATATGGAATGGTTTTCAAAGTCTTCGTAAGATTATGATGTGTGTCGCAAGTTTTTTTTATTTAGGCTTTTAAAAGTCGTGTCTATTTTGTGTTTGTTTTTTAATTTCAACCTCAAAAGTGATTTCTAACATTGTCATTTGGAATGGACAAGAAATAGTAAAAATAGATGTTTAAAAGTGAAGGAAATCGATGGATAGACCTCAGCCAATTCCACAGGGGACCTCTGGAGTCTGAGAGTTCTCCAATCAGAGACAAGGGAGTTTGGCTGTCAGTTTCCCACACACAGCCATCACTGATTGCTGCTGGGGAAGATGGCAACCTCCAGGTGCTTCTGCCCGTTGGAAGCCCTGGTTGGGGAAGGCAGTTAGCCAACGAGTAGCACAGGTGATGGTCACTGAGAGCACTCCACATTGCTGTAATGGGGTGGTTGTGGCCCCACAAAATGTACATGCTGAAACCTGACTCCAATGTGTATTTTAAGGTGGGGTCTTGGGGAGGCAATTATGTGATGAGGTTGGAGCCCTCATGAATGGGTTAGTGTTCTCATAAAAGGGGCACCTGAGAGGGGGCAGCAAGACGGCCATCCGTGAACTGAGTGTGCCAGAGCCTGGCCTCCAGAACCGTGAGAAATCAATTTCTGTTGTTGATAAGCCACCCAGTCTATGGCATTCTGTGACAGAAGCCCAAACTGACTAAGACTCACAGGGTCAAATTTTCGGACCTGGTTGGAAGGGACACAGAGGGCTCTGGGTGATCGCCACATCGATCATGGGGTTTATCGTCGACTGCGGGGACCTCAAGCTGTTCATATTCAGACAAGACATCTGGGGGGCAGATGAGGCATTGGCTTCACATACCTGCCTGACCACTAAGGCCTGCTTCATACAAAGCATCATGGCAAATAAAATAGGACCCACAGGAAACAATGTGCCGCTGGGTCACACCTTAATCTGTGACCTCCCTTTTTTTGCTTAAGTGAAATCGTGAAGGAATGTTAAATTGAGAGTTATCGTCTATCCTGGCATGAGGAACAAATAATTTTCCATAATATAGAAATGGAATATTTGAAACTTGCTACATCTGT
The DNA here is from genome assembly GCA_033961575.1 of Aselliscus stoliczkanus. Lineage (NCBI taxonomy): Eukaryota > Metazoa > Chordata > Mammalia > Chiroptera > Hipposideridae > Aselliscus > Aselliscus stoliczkanus. Next base: position 88,156,109 of record CM066740.1, read on the forward strand.
TAAAGTAAGAGTTTAACCAGAAATTAATACTCAGTCTTTCCTTCATGAAACTCACAACCCCTGGGATATACATGCCTTTCTATTGTGTACCCCAGCTATTTAAAAAATTATGGGTATACCATAATACCCAAGGAAACTGTAATGGCAAGATATTTGACTCTTTCCAAGTGATGTGCAGTACTATAGTTAAGTTGTCCCCAAAAAAAGTCCTGTGGTATTAGAACTAATTGATGTTAATCTAAATTAATCTCCCCCATCCTTTTGTGCTCATCATAGCAGTTTGTTTAAATCCCTCTATGGCACTTATCCCATTCTGTTTCATATTATTATCTTGAAAGCAAAACAGCATAAGTTTCATCTTTCTATCATCACTTACTCACTGTACCAGCTCATAGTAGGTGTTTGAAAACATTTGAATAAGAAAATTAGCCTACAGTTCTCCTTCTCTGAAACATCTTGTCATTTATTTTAATAGGCAAGTGCATTTGCTCCTTGAATAACGATTCACCATGGAGTCTCCTAGCTGCTTGTTAATTCTTGACTTCCCCTCTCTTGCTCATTTGGAATCTGTCAGCAGCATTTCAACAGGATGCGGCAAGCATCAGAGCATATGTTGTCTGCATATGTACCAAAGGAGGCCTATCTTTCTTCCCTCTCCTCTCCATTATTCTTCTCTTTAACATAACTGTAAATTCCCAGGACGTACATCCCATTCTGAAACTAGGCTTTGACTAAGACTTTGCTCAGTAGAGGATTCTAGGCATTCGACGTGAATACAGAAGTTAAGAATTTCATGCAACTTTTCCCACTCCCTCCGAAAATAAATTTTATACTAGTCCTTGGCTATGACTTTGCTCCTTCTCGGAAACAGGCAGAGTATATTTATATAAAACAAATGCACAGCTTTTTCAAAGATAAAGTCAGAGAAGGAAGAGGGCTGTCTTATAGGCTTTAATACATGAGTGAATTCCATGGATTTATTTCAGAGCAAATCATCCCAGATGTGGTCCCGATACAGTCAGAAGCCTTGAGAAGCTGAAAATTGGGAAGAAAACTTAGACAGTATGTGTTCCTATAGGAATTCCATTTTCACTATACACTGAAAGTTTGTGCCGCCTGTCATATATTTCCACAATAAAATTTATCATCAGAATATACTAAAGAAAGTACAGACTCAATGTGCTCATGGTTTTATATATATTTTAAACCTATATTAAGGTCAGAACCGATAGTATAGTCAGCTGCTATAATGTGAGAGTAACAAAGGACATGCCAGCCCCTCATAGCTCTTCCGCGACCTGCTCACGATGAGATTTCCACTGTGATAGTTACTCTTCTGGAAAAAACACACAAAACAAAAACTTCTCCATCAGAAATCTCCTTCCACAAGGTGGATATCAGCTGGCAGAAGGAAACTGGTAGGAATTAGTTCATTGGAGTATCATTGCGTTGAGCGAGTTATAGGAAAGCTCAGCTCTGATCAGGTGATCAGAAGAGAGTTGGGAGCTGATGGGAAGGCACGAGGCCAGGCTGCAAGACTGGATGCCCCCAAACTAACTTGTTGGATTTTTTCCTCCCAGATCTCATGCCTTCTATTCTCAATTAATGGCACCACCATTCTCGCTGGGCACCAAAGCTAAACACTGCAGGTCATCAGGAGGCCTGGTCTTGTGCCCCCTTGTCCAAACGATCACTCAGTTCTGTTATTCATCTTGTGCTTTGCTCCCACCGCCCTGGTTCAGCCTCTGTTTTTTCCCATTCACCCCAATACTATTTTCTCCTTCCCGACCTCCTAAATGTCCCCACAGTGCTTTTCAATGGCAGCCATTTCTTCAGTCCTGAGTTTATCCATATCCCTGCCTCCTCCACCAGCCAATGGTGTCTCCCACTCTCACCTTCTGTGTGCCATGGAGGTGGCTGCTCTTGGTTGGGATCACAGGGTCTGAAAGATCTGACCAGAACACCCAGCTCCGCCTTTTACTATCCATGTGACATTGTCTGAGCTATGAAATCTCACCACCTCTCACTTTCCTTCTTTGTAAAAGGAGACTGTTAGTGCCTAACTCAAAAGGCTGCTGTGAATATTAAATAAGATAGTGTCGGGCTAGCCGAGTGGCGCGTTGGTTAGGAGCTGGCTTGAGATGCCAGCGGCCCCAGTTCAGATCCCACATGTGAGGGCCAGTGACACTGCCCTCTACAGCTAAGATGGTGAACAACAGCTCCACCTGGAGCTGGGCTGCTATGAGTCCCCGGGATGGCATAACTGCAGCCCCTGCTGCAGTGGGCTGCCATAGGCTACAGTGAGTGGCCGGCAGCCAGCGTGAGCTGCCAATAGCTGCAGTGAGCGACCATCCAAAGACTGGCGACTGATCTGCCTCATCCAGGAAGAGCGCAATGATGATACCAACATGGGCCTGTGAAGCAACGTCCTCCACAACTAGACTGAAGAACAAAAGGACAGCAACTTGTCTGTTCCCCTTCCCCAATTCCCCAATGCTGTTGCCCTCCCCCAATTCCCCAATAAAATCTTTTAAAAAATAAAATAAATAAATAAATAAATAAATAAGATAGTGCCTGTAAAGACCTTAGTACAGAGCCTGTTACAGAGTTAAATATTCTCAACTAACATAGCAGCAATATTAATGATTAGTGTTTGACATTACTGAGGCTAGAAGATGTTGCAAGAACTTCAGTGGGTGTGGGAAAAATTGAGGTAGATGAACAATGTTGACTAAAGGAGATGGGATATACCTGCCATCTTCCCTTTTTACAAGCTAAAAACGTTTTTTTTAATGACTACACTCAGCAGAATTCCTTAATATAATCATTAAGTACCTACTTTTCGATCACCTTAACCATAAAGCACCTATTTTGATATAGAAACACAACTTAAACTTCTAGAAATAATGCCATCATTTACTATCTCTATCAGCCTCTCGTTTTAAAAACTATGTGGTGCTCTCCTTCATGCTACGGTTAGACTGAGCTAACTGTTGAGGATGTCAGAGGACAAGACACATTCAGCTCCTTCCCCGAGAAAACTTACTCTCTAATGAGAAAATTGGAAAAATCAACAGTCAACAATTTACTGTGATAAGGGCACACCTATCTCAAGTCTTTAAATGAACCTTGCCCTTTAGAAATAAACAAAAACATTTCTGAAAGGAAAACAAGGAGCATCATGTTGGTTCTCTAATTCAAATATCCTGGCCTGAAAATCAGGACATTTGGATTCTAATCTCCCGTCTACACTGAAATTACAGTATAACCAAATCAATTGCTGAAGTCCCTCTGCCTCTCTGTGACTGAATCTAGTAAATCCTAATGATGCTCATGAAGGCATTTGGGGACATAAAAAAAAGGGCTAGAGGGGAGGGGTAAGGCACTGTGATTTTCGGCATTGGCCCCCCGCTAAGCACTGTGTCTAATGTCTTTTTGCCATTTCGGAGAAGACAGTCTTCATCTCCAGTTCAATCATGTAACATAACTTCAAAGAATATTAGTGTTAAAATGAGAGCTTTAGTATCAATGCATTGATTAGATATGGTTTTGAATATGTTACAAAAGAAAACTTCAACCCACAAACCACAGTCACCCATCAACACACCCCCGTCAAGGTTGTCTTTAATAGAAGGCTGATTCCTCCTTTGTTGAAATTCCGTGGTGGACGTTGCTTTGTTCCAATTACAAGATGTCTGAACAGGAAACTGTAAAGTGATTTCCGTTCAGGTCTTACTTTCAAACAGCCAGAGTGTATTTCTGTATAACTAATGGAAAAACATGACTGTAATGAAGTCAGTGATACTTGATAAAAAGAAAGCTTTTTCTCTAACACCCTAAAGCCAGTCAAATTAACACTCTTATGCATAGTTAGAGGACATCTTTAATGTAAAGCAGGTCAAGGAAATTCATGGAATAAATTCAAGAGTTTTCATCAGCACAGCCTTTCTTTTCTACTGAACTGGAATTATGAAAATCGTTTTCCATCTTCAGATGTATCTGTTTTATAGTTTCCAAATGCAGGACTCTTTAAAATCTGTGGCTATAAAAATGCCATATTACTACTCAAAGGACTTCTCTTTCAGGAGACATAATACATATAAATTGTTTTACACAAAGAAAATCACAATAAAGAATTTACCCCTAATGTCCAAGAATAGAGACTAGAAACACACAGGGTCAGATGGATATGTTTATATGGGTAAATGACATTGAGACATGCATATCTCACTTTTACTTGATCTTTCTATGAGAAAATAAGCTCCCTGCTAAGCTCTGGTCATGACAGTGACTAAACTGAGCATAGAACAGAAGGAGATCTGAAATTCGTAGGAAAAAATTATCTGGTTCCCATCCTATGTTTGCTGTGCTGCACGGAAGATACCAAATTTACTAATTATTAAACCAGTGCTGGACCTGAACACAGAATAGTCAAGGGGCAAAGCTTAACTTTTTAATTCCAAGGCCTCTTAGCTTATGGGCTTCCACAAATATTTCCTGAAGGAATGAATGAATCATACAGATGGAGCCCAGCTAACCTCACACTTCTGCTGGGACAAGCGAGAGAGGTTTGGAGGTGTGAAACATGGAGCCTGCCCAGACTACCACCATCCCCCTTCTACCTGTATCAAAATGCAGAACCCCTTCCCAGCTCCTCCGCTCTCTCCTAGTTATCTCAGGTTACTTCGTTGGGGAAACTTTCCTCACCACCAGAGGAAAGAATGTCCGGAGTCCCACACCAGGGGAATCAACTATTCCTGTCCCATCTCTGCTGTGGTAACCACCCAACCCTAACCGCTGCCTTAAAATACACACATATTATTAAAGTGGTGGAATCTCAGTTTTACAAACTATTTATCAACCAGACCTGTCCACAAGTGCACAATTTTACTGTACTCTGCAAAAAAACAAACAAACAAACAAACCAAAACACCACAGTGTATATTAAGATGTGTTTAAGCCAACATACACTAAGTTATTCTCCCTCTATTAGTGATATTTTGGGCTTTTAGAGTCACTGATTAGATAGATAGATAGATAGATAGATAGATAGATAGATAGATAGATAGATAGATGTATTTTTGTTTATTTTGTTGTTTTGGTTTTTTTGCTAGTTTACCTGATATATATTTATAATATTATTTTCCTGTTCACCTTGGCCTCAACCTCAAGTCCTAGCTGATCGTAAACCGAGGTATAAGTAGAGCTGGGGAGAAATAGTCTTTATATGTTCTTCAACAGAGGATCACTTTTGGCTTTTAGTTGTAAATATTTATTTCCAGCTCAAACAATTAAGATAGCTACCTATGCATTCTAGCCATAGTGATTCTAGAAATGCAACATCTCCCTCAGTTCCTCTGAGATGATTTTACTGCTTGATGAGCACACCTAGGAATCTCCCTACTTATCATATCTTGCTTCTCAGTTTGGGTCATTTTTCTAGAAACCTGATGAGTCCTTTCCTTTCACTCTCAGTTACATCAAACGGACAGTGCTTCAATCTTCTTTCTCATTCTTTGTTTCTTTCTAGACTTGAAACCACAAATCTCTTCAAGAATCCAAGTTTCATCAACTACCCCACAAATGCCCCCAAGTTCTCTTCCAAAATTGAATCTCCATACAAATGTATTTCTTTTGTGACTGACAGTTTAATTACAGTGTTATGTCCCCTTTCTAATCAGTTTGGAGACAACTTGAAATCTACAGGGGCTTTAAGGAGATTTCTTTGAGAGCAATTAATTACTGGTTGACCAGCCCTGCCCCTTCTGAGATAAAGTTTATCTTGCACTATGGGGCCCTTGACTGGCCAGTGCATTCCCAAAATGGAAGAACACCAAAATGGGGCTTATGCAGATGCCAGTCATTCACATGGCAGGCACCCTGCTGAGTCCTTTTCCATCCAAGAGCAATAATCACATTGCATGATTTGCATGATGGGAAAGAACATTCTCATTAATTCTGCAGATTGAATCAAGGCATGTGGAAAGGATGGAGATATAAATGGAAAGGACCTTAACAGCAAGCTAAGTAAAAAACTAGTCTGAGCATTGAACTCAGTGATGTTTAATAGGGATGTGAGTTAGGTTGGACATTAGAACATTTTTTAAAAGTAAAGATATATAAAATAGGGTCTTTTTCTGAACACATGAATTAAGATGAGATGAATTAATAGAGGGCTACAAGGAGAGTTAAAAGGTAATTCTAAAATGCCACTATTTGGCTGGATTCTGTATTAGTACTCTCGGTGATAAGTGACAGACTCTCTTACAGGAAAAAGGTAATTTGGGGGCCCATGTGATGAAGAAGTCATTGGACTGGAGCTAGCCTCAGACACAGGTGGGCCAAGGTTTCACAAGATGCCATCAGGAGACATTTCTCTCTTCATCTCGCTGCTCTACTTGCTTCTTGGCTTCACAAGGCTTCCATGTGGCACACCTGTTCCTGGCACACCCCCTGGAACTTGAAGCCTGTGACCCCAAAGTTTCTCTATACCCATAGTACTCTGATGGACCACCTTGAGTCACATGTGTCTCCCTGGACTAGTTACGTGTCTAAGAGGAATGCTCTACGGCAGGGCAGGTAGTCTCACCTGGACAAACTAAAACTAAATGGAGGGAGCAAGAGAAAACGTTTCCTACAGACCCTTATTAGGGATCTAGACAGACTCAAAGCACAGGTCAGGAAAGATTTCTAGATAGATTAAAGTCATCTAAATGGTTTACGGAACTGACAATGGGTGAGGTTTAAGGGCAGGCTTTTAGGGTCCACCATATGTGTCAATGATCAGACAGAGGTAAATTTTGAGGTAGGTAGCGTTGCATAAAAAATACAACTGACTATAGAACATTTAGGGAGGAAAAGAACCATAAAAGTCAAAAGGAGAAAGTAAACACATCTCATATCCACTGTTAACATGCTGGGTAGACTTCCCTTGTGTTTTATGCAAATAGCATATATGTATACTAATCAGAATTATTCGGTACTTAACATTGCGTTTTTTGTTCAAAATATTGAGAACATTTTGGCACATGACTAAAGTAACCTACAAAGACCACTAAAGTTTTAATGACTAAAACATAGTTCATTTAGGAATGTGCCAATAGTCTATAAGCAATGTCTATTTTTCGTATTTAAACTTTCCATTTTTACTTTTATAGGTGATATTATGATAAACATTTTGGGTCCACATCGCTTGTCATTTTCCTAAGATTGAATCCTTCTGTCGAATTACTGATTCATTGACTATAAACATACAAATATTCTTGGTGTAGGTTGTGACATTTCTGCACAGAATTATTACTATTTTTACCAGCAGTGTGTGAGGTGAGCTTTATTACTGCCCAAAGATGGTGATTTTTTTCAGAAATTAGATTATACAATTTACAAAGCAAATGTTTGTTTTTTTGTATTTGCGTGTTTGTTTCCCCACAGTGACTACTTTAAAATCACTTAAACAATGGTTAAATTTTTAAAAATGGGACTATAAGCACAGCAAATCTATGTTTTTAATTCTGAGCTTGTGTCAATGAAGTAAATTTCTGTTCATTTTAATATTGACAACACTCATGGTTGTTAAGGATGTAGGGAAGTGACTATCCTATAAAGTATAATATTCAACTTGGCCATATATGTCAAAATTGAAGGTATATGCCTTTTAACCCAGAAATCCTATATTTGGGAATATATCTAAGGAGGTATTTGATCAAATACACAAAGATATAGTTGATGACAACCAATAATGTTTGAATAACATCAGAAATATTGAATCTGTCTAAGCACCCATCAGTATTTATTTAAAATAAATTCTGGATATTCATTCAATACTACAATGCAGCCATTATAAAGAAGTGTCTTGAGTCAGAATTGCCTGTGTTACAATCTTGTTCCCCTCCACACACAAGGAGCAAATACCAACTTTGTGCCTTTGAACAAACATCTTATCTGTGACTCATATCTGTAAAATGTAAGCATTAAAAAGTAAGATATTACATAAAAGGAGCTTACCAAGTCCTTGTTTTTACAAATTGTATAATTTTTATTAAGTGGGAAAATATGCTTTAAATTATGGATGTGAACAAATTAAATAACATGGATGAGAGCATCACTTTTATATAAAAGTATACGTGTGTGTGCATACATACAAAATGATATTAACTAAGCACTGTGATTATGTCTTGGCTGGAAAACAATGGGTGATTTTTACTTTCTTCTCTATACTTTTTTCAATTGCTTGAGTTTTCTGTATGATTATACAGAGAGTGCCAAAAAAAAGTATGCACATTTTAAGAAAGGAAAAAAACTGTATTAAAATTGTAATAATCTATACCAATAACAAAAGATGAATACAAGTCATGTGTATACACTTTTTTGGCACCCCTGGTCTATTATCTTTCTGATCATTTACTGATACCATTTACTTTTTCAAATCTAATTATGTAAAATCTTCTTTAGTAAATCCTGCACTTTCTAGGTGACTTGCCCAAAGCCATGTAGCTAGATGGTTACAAAACAACAGAAGAACTCTGTCCTAATCCCTAGGGCATGGATCAGATGCTTCCTGTCAGCTAAAATAATCAAGGGGAAAAGGAATGATCAATGAGATTAGACTGAAACCATTAGAAGATACCAGGCTGTAAAGACAAAAGCTAGATGTTCTGCCATAATTAGCTATGTGACCTTGGACCGGTCTTGATCTCCGAGATGCTAAGACCTGGATACTGAGACTTGTACCTTTCAAAACATAAAGGAATGAAACTTATGACACAGTGAAAAACCGATACGTTTTGTTAGTGACTTCCTCGTTAGCTTTAATGAAATCTCAAAATACGAGTACTGAATTAAATAGTTGGGCTGGGGTGGAGGAGTGGGGCGGTTGATTCTGTGCTTAAATCCAAATAAAGCAAATTTAGTTAAAAAAAAAAGCTAAAGGAAGTTCTTATTTAAAATTGTATAGCACCTATCACCTTGAAAGTTTGTTCATGCTCCAAAGGTAAATAGATTTCATTAAGTTTTGGATAAATGTGCAATTAGGTATTTGCCATGCATAGGTTACTGGGAATTGTTTGCCTGGACTAGGATTGAGCTTGAATCCTAAGAGGCGGTCATGGTCTGAGCACCCCTGCCAAAGAACTGCAGTAAAGATGGACAGAATATGTGCCGACATGAGCTGTACATCTGTGCTCTGTAATCACTAAGGTGGACCCCTTAACAAATCAAAATGAATACGTCAAAAATATACAGTATAGCCTAAGGTATTCGTAACTACAACTCACCAAGTTCTCTAATTCATAAGAGAAATACTTCCTCCTGAGTGCATACATGGTACCAGCCACTAGGCCTGGTGATCATGCCTACAACCTCCTTGAATCCTGACACCTGAGTGCTCAAAAGGGGCTCTTCCCACTGACGAGGGGAGAAAATGGAGGCCTGAGGGCTACGTTCCTGCACGAGGCCAGGTACTTGGAAGCAGTAGATTTGGATCTACCTAGAGGTTATTCTGATGAGCCACACATCATCCCAGCTCCCACACACACTGAGATCCTCCCTGCTGCTTCTTAAGATCTCCGTGGTTCCGTGGGAGCACGTGACAAGTCAGCATGACTTACCTGACTTAAGCCCGCCGAACACCAGAAGACGTTCTATAGACCCTGTTTTGACCTCCTTTTTACCCTTTTTCACTTTAACTTCCTTTTTAACTAAAGGGAAGCCACACATTATGAATCCACATGACAAAGGACATTTTCAGAATGGAATTTGTTCACTGCAAAGGAATCCTGTTTGAGAGGACATGTTTTTTTCTGAAGGGTAACCTTCAAGGTATTTCCCTTGAACCTTTTTTTTTCCTCTGCAGATTACAGAGGAAGTAAAAAGATTGAGATGAAGCCCTCCCAAAAGAAGTCATGATGACAGATGAGCGAAGTTAATTGTGACAGACAGTGTTTGGTCCCTGTCCCATTTCCTCCCTGAAAATAGCAGCATCATTCCATCAGCTGGAAGCCCAGCCAATCGGGTGTGTCCTGTGTGTGATGTATGTAGAAAGGGACCTTCTGTAATTGCACCATGCAGACACTCATCGGGGAGCTCTCGAAAATGAGAGGGGGCGACATGAATGCTAAGTGTCCATCTGTGGTTTGAAAAGTAGATATTTGAAGTTGTGGCAGGCTGCTTTGTAATGAAATCAGGCACCGAGGTTGGTTTTCATCCAGTCCAATTCCAGATGTGATCACAGAATAATGAACCATGCCTTTATAAATGTTACATTTCCCAGGATCAAAATATTTGCCAGGATTTTTCCTCCCAATTTAAAGTGCTTAAACGCCACATTATTTTCAACAGTTCTTTGCTCTGCTGGTGTTTTTGTGTCATGGAAAACAGTTGGAGGGCATGACATAGAATAACAGAAAAAAGGAAACCTCCCTCCTGTCTGTATAAAAATAGAATTCACTGTACCCGCATCCTGCTGTCTAACCATGATTCGCATGGACCGATTTCTCTTTTGGCTACTAAGATACATGTAGTATTTACTGAGTAAAGGTGATCATATTTTCTACTCCATTTTATACCAATCTTGAAGGGTCAGAGGCACCTGTTATCTAGATACAGAATGCATTACATGTAGAGGCATATTACCCTTCTGTAATTTGAACCTCGTCTTTAATTTATTTCTATTTGCAACTGAATTTAAAAGCTGATTACCCATCAGAGAAAGAGGCTGGTATAATCGAGTTAGACAAGGGCAGGCTCCTACGAGTCTTTCTTGGGTAGCTTTTCTAATAGAGTGAAACTAATTCTGAGACTACCTGTCAGCAGGAACAGTGCCTAATTCCCATGCAGCTGTATTGGTTTGTGTGAATTCCTCCCTCCCTGAGACCATCCAACATTTAGAATTTATCTTAGTCCTGAAGCAATGGCTTTTAATACTCTGAACGATTGTGCAGACATTTCCCCCATACTAAAAATTATATGCAGACCAAATCATGCCAACTCAGTTGTGGTCGATGCAGGTAGAATAAACTATGTAAATGAACTATGAGAGTAATTAGAACCGGATATGCTGATGAGTGTACCGCCATGTCTGTGTACTTACGACACTGACATTTTTTAAAAATCAAAAAATTGGATTTTTTAAAATGAGAAAATAAGTTGAAAAGCATTAGACATAACTCATAATGGAAGCTGAAAATCCTCTCTGTGACATTCGTTCAGAACTTTCCAAAGGAGGTGAAGATCTCAGAATTCTCTGGACAGAATTTAGGTACTCAACAATCAGAAGATTGTATGATAAATGGGCGTACAAGTTCAGTCTGAACTAAAGGATGAATTAAGAGTCCAAACAGGAACTGCCCTATCTGCTCAATAGTTAGAATGTTGAGGGAAATCTGAAGTAAAATTGAAAGAGGATTTATAAGTACAAACACAATTTTAGAAAAGATAGGTAACATAATATCAGTGTGAACACATTTTTTCCTCACTCTTTTAAGTGCATGTACTTCCATCTGTGCCCACTGGAAAGGCATAGAAGCACTGGCCACTGTGCAGCAATGAAGCCAGCATGTGGCCCCCACATACAATGCGGAGGTTAATGATGTCACTTCAGAGGGACCTAGAAGCCAATTTAAAGACAAACGATGATATAGTTTGAGCATCAAAAAAATAACGGGCCGGGCCAGCCGAGTGGCATGGTGGTTAATACTGGTATGGAAAGCCAGCGGCCCCGGTTCGGGTCCCACATATGAATATGAGGGCCAGTGACACTGCCCTCAAAATAAATAAATAAATAAATAAATAAATAAATAAATAAATAAATAAATAAAATAATGGCTGCAATGGATTCAAACAAATTATGTACATGGAAGCATTGATATATATACATATATATATATTGTTCATAAAAGGAAAAAAAATGGAAAAAAGGATTGGAGAAACAAAACAAAATGCGCTGACACTTTTGGAAGTTGCTGGGGTACCAATTCCTATCTTAAAATTGACAGTTGGAGGGAACTAGGCATTTATCGTGCCCTTCCGGTAGGAACTGCACTTCAGATTAACCGAAAGGCCTCAAGAAATGAGTGAGATTTTCTAAACAGAAGGAATGATAGGAATTGAGAAGCATCATTCCGTAACCTCTCATGAAATCATTGATTTAAGACCTCAACAAGTGGTCAAGCATGAGTGAAGTTTTGATGAGAATTTTCGGGTGATGGGATCAGGCTGACACCACCTCACTAACATACATCACTCAGACTGCATGTTGCCCCTGAAATTATGCAGCACCACATGCAGAATGCCACTTCCATGGTCAGCAGCGCCATGCTCAGTTGTCGCCTTCTTGGAAGTCTTCCTAGTTTTTGAACAAGGAGCATCACATTTCCATTTGCACTCAGCCCTGCACAGTGTGTGGCCAATCCTGGTTAAAGTTAATTATATAGAAAGTGTGTATGTTGGAAGAGATTCAGTGGCAAAAGTTTGTAATTCGTTCTCTTGAAGGAGACACGTGAGCCACTTCAGAGTCCCTTTAGGGCACCTTTGTTTTTTCAACTTCCCGACTCCTTTGAGGGCTGCTAGGTAAACACAGCCTCTAGTGCTGTGTTATTATTACTTAGGACACTGTCACCTTCATGAAAAGGACACTCAAAAGCAAAATCCAATTTCAAAAATATGATTGCTATCTAGATCAATAATTTCGGTTGGAAATGCAATTTTCAGATACAGGTGTGCTTCCTGATAGTTCTAAAATTAAGCCTCATACAAGGTAAACCTGCCTAAACATATGCCGTTCTTCCGGCTGTCTTTGTTATGCAAACACATACATTTTCTGAGGGTATCTTTACTTTCTTCCTGTAATAAAAGAATATTTTCACGAAGGGAGTGGAGTAAGACTTGCGAGGTTACTAATTGGTATGTACCTGGTCTAATAGAAATGCCATCCCCAATTAATAGCAAGGTATCAATGATTCCTATTGTGTAGCAATCTTCACTAAGGTCACCCAGAAAGGTCACTTGTCACCATCCATCCAGCCCATATTCCTCCATGCTTATGATTGGGGATGGCTGCTATTTTGTCACAGTGCCAGAGGTAAGCATGGTATAAGAACACTGAAGAAAAGCTGAGACGTGAGTGAATTACTCACCATTCAAAACAGATTGAAAAAGTAATCCTGAAGGGCACCTTTGAAGAAGAAATATTACTTTGAATTATTCATAATTCTAATACTGAAAAGATGCTTCTAGAAGGGAATACTTGTTCTAAGAAGTTGGCCATTATAACTGCAGGCAGGAAATTGTGTTTCAGAAATTAACCTTTCCTGACAACTCCATCAGTTCATGAGATTTTATTTGTTCAAAGGCACAAATTTCCACCAGATTTCTAGGTGGGTTTTCATGGGATCTGTGACATTCAAGAAAGGAACAAAAAAAGAAATTATACCTCAGATCATGGCTTCTCAAACTGATGCAACATATGTTTCTCTCTCTTCCCCCCACTTCCTCCAGTTCTGTCCCATCTTCCTCTCCCTTTTCCTTTCTCTTTCTCTCCAAATAATATTATCAAGGCTAGTACATACATATAAATTTATTTCTCCTTTTGTAGATACAGCACAATTTATATGGATATCCCTCACCAGGATGAGCAATTTTACTATTTCCAAATATTTACTTTTTCAAATTCTGCTCCTTACACAGCCTTGAAGGTTTTTCTATGTTTGTCTTGTTTGTGTAGGATAGATTCCTAGAGGTGCACTGCTGTGTTTATAAGGCCATATATTTCATGTTTTAAAACATGCCCCCGGAGGTTATGCCAATATATACTTCTGCCAAGAGTGGTTTTAGCCTGCTTTCCCTAACCATCATCAGTGCTGCATAGATTCAGATTTTTTCAATGCCAGCCTGATGGGCAAAAAAATTGTTTTGATTTGCATTTTGTTTTCTCAGTTTTGTTAAATTATAATTGAGAAATAAAAATTTAAGGTATTGAAAGTGTACATCATGATGCTTTGGTATGTATTGTGAAAGGATTCCCCTTGTCGAATTTAACACATCCATCACCTCACAGTGACCTAATTGTTTTTTGGGGCTTTTTTTTGCAGGGGGCGGGGGTGCGCGAGCGGGGTGGGGAATGAGAACATTTAAGTTCTACTCTCTTAGCAAATTTAAATTATACCATAGAGTGTTATCAACTAGAGGGGCCATGTTATACATTACATTCTCAGATCTTACTCATAACCCAAAGTATGTACCCTTTGACCAAGTTCTCCCTATGCCCCTCATCCCTAGCCCCTGGCAACCACTTTTCTACTCTCTGTTTCTGTGAGTTCAATTTCTTTTTATATCCCACATATAAGTGATACCAAGCAGCACTTGTCTATTTCACTTAGGATAAGCTCCCGAAGGGTAATCCATGTTGTCGCAAATGATAGGATTTTTTTTTAAGGCAGAATAATATCTGTGTGTGTGTGTGTGTGTGTGTGTGTGTGTGTGTGTGTGTGTGTGTGTGTCAGTGTCACATTTGCTTCATTCATTCATTGTCAGCAGATACTTAGGTTGTTTCCATACCTTGGCTGTTTGAATGATGCTGCAATGAACTTGGGGTACAGACATCTCTTTGAGATCCTCATTTTGTTTCCTTTGGGTAAATACGCAGAAGTGGGATTGATGGATCATATAATGGTTCTATTTGTAAATTTTTGAAAAACTCCCATACTGTTTTCCTTTGGCTGTACCAGTTTACAATCCCAGCAACAGTGAATAAGCCATGTCTTAACCCTAAATGAAATAAGGAGAATTTGTTTTAGCCAGTTACATGTATTGGGTATCAATTATGTTCCAGGCACTGCCTTTTTTTTTCTTTTTTTTTTTTTTTAAGCCGAGCCATCCTGCCACCTGTTGGCAGCTCAGCAGCAGCTCAGCTCGGGCTGGGCATCGAACCACCGTTGCTCAGAGCTCAGCTCACAATCTTGAGTGAACTCTTAACCAACTGAGCCACTTGGCCAGCCCTCAGGGACTGTCTTTTCATTTAAAAAAAAAAAAAAATCCCTTCATTTAATTACCACAACAAACCTGCTAGTTAGCTATTGTTCTCTCCTGTTTTACGGATAATGAAACTGAAGTTCAGGGATCATCACCCTGCCAAGGCCATAAGTCTTAGTGATGAAGCCAGACTCCTAACCCGTATCTCATTCAGAAGCCCCCTTCCTTACATTAATCTATGCCCACAGCTAGGTGGCCACACGTACTAGGTGTTGTTATTGTGGTGCAGAGCATTGTGAAAGAATGACATTTTGATCAAAGGAAGGCTGAGTTTCCTAGAAAAGTCAGTATTCTGTTTTCAAAGAGGGCAGCCGTGTTGCCAGCCAACTGATGTGTCCTACGCAGTCTTGGCCGCCTGCTGTCATGATTTCAGTTACTTTATGATAAGTTGTTAACTCCTCTGTTTCTTGCCTTGAGAGAGCTACTCAACTGGTTCTTGTTGGTAACAGTTTTCCTGCTGGTGGCATACTCCAGGTATAGAGGCGCCAGCTTCCACTTAAAGACTACATGAAAATGCAAATTGGATTCTCAACTCAGGTCTCTTTGGCATCATATCATCCCTTTAGTGAATTCCTCAGAGAACATTTAAGTTCTCTGTTAGACATGAAAGAAAGATGATTACTTGATGATCAGACTGGCATCACGTGACAGTAAGTTATTAAAGCCCCTGGTTGGATAACCTTCGAATCTACTTGCCTAGTGGAGCAGTCTTTCACTGTATCTTTTAATATTTGCAACTGGACACATGAAAGGGGACATTGGAAGTTATGGCACCAACTTCGGGGCCATCTGTGCTAATCCTCAGCCCAAATATTTCTTGGCTCTTCTAGTTCTGACTCATTATTTGCCTGACTTTTCCTGACAGGTGGCTTTATTTTCCTTTCCTTTCCTTTATCCCCACTCCCTTCCCCGCCCCTCGCCCCCCAGCTCCATTTTAAAACATGCTTATTTCTGAATAAGCCATTTCTCTAAATTATTCAGGGAAACAAGTTTCCAGGCAGAAGGAAATCTGCCTTCTGATGTTGCTCAGAGTTCCAGAGACTGATGAATCACCTCCTCGTCTGTTGCTTTTCCGAGTCACCTCCGTCCTATCTGGCATTTCCTGGCCTGTCCTACAAAGGCTCCAAGGCTCATTTGAAGTCTTACAGGTTTTATTTGCACCTTAATTTTGACCTTTCTCAATATACATAGAACAGAAGACCAATGCAGGAGTTAGCACAAAACAATAATGCAGTGTTGTTTCTGGCTCTTTCCTTCAGTATGATGAATTTAAATTTTCTACTCTTATTATTTTTTGCTTAATTGGCTCTTGTGTTTCTAGATATTCTTCATAGTAATTTTCTTTAAACTTCAAATGGAAATCTGAGCCTGGATCTTAATAATTATACCCAACATGCCAAGAGTTGAATTCAGCCACACAAATATTGTAAACAATCAAAAGCCAATTTATTAACAATTCTTTTACAAGAAATGAAAAGTAACAAGTTCTATGGCTGCAGTATGATCATTGTCTTTTAGCTACCGATTTTTGGAGGGCATATTTTACACTTTATAAGAAAGTTCTAATTTTTTTTTTTAAATGTAACTCTGGATAGACAGATTAGCATAAAATAATTACGAAAGAGGAAAATTGTCATTAAACAATATAGAAAATTTATTTCCATATCTCTCATAGTCTCTCAGCATGCAGCAAAGTAAAAGTGAAAAATCAAACATAGACAAGAAGTGAAATTCTTCATAAGATTTTAGGAACACATAGTTTTTAAGGTTCATCAATCTGATTACAAAACTGGTTCTAAAGGCAAAATATAGTTGTGATGAGGAAATTTAATTCTCTTAACATCAGCTGAAAGTTCATTTCTTGGAAAATTGGAACATCTGATAACTCTTTTACTTATTTCACTGAAAATGTATCTCTTAGAAGATGACTGATAATGTTCCTGTATTTTCTTTAATTCCGAGAAGCCCACAGCAGCCCCAATGCCAGGCAATGAGAGGCCATTCCTACTGCTTTCTCCCCACTAGGCCCTAACCGAGCTTCTTCTGATGCTCTGAACTTCAGGGCAGAGCCAATTTCCTGCCCAAGGCCAATTCAGCTTCAGCATCTGGGGTTGGGCAGAAAGCATAACAGGGGTCTCTGAACTTGGCTTGCAGGTGCTTAAATATTCCACTTCTAACAGCATTTGCTTTCGGTTACTCTGAAGGAATGCTATTCTTTTTTTCCCATTAGATTTCCTTTCAATTAAAGAAATTCTTCTTAATTTCCAAAGAATTCCACTTATCAGGGTAGTAAGGTATGTGCATTACCTCGTTCATTGAATTTTCCAGATAATAAACTATTCCTAAAGCCTTTTTGTTTTTTTTTACATTCACATTCCCTCCCTCTTTTCTCAGGACAATGCACTCTGTCCTCCCATACATAAGCCTTTCTGTTAGTAGACTATACCTTTGCTCCCTGATTAGCTCCTGTTGATATTAATAGAGAGGAAATTATTTTTGGGAAATAAATTATGTGCAATGTAAACAGAGTAATCCATTAAAAATCCCTGTAGTCCCTGCAGCTTGCTTGTCTAGACGACTCAAAGTATTCTGAATCCCATAAGACATACAGTTCCTCTGACTACAGCATATTTTAATGTGAGAGAAACCTTAGACATTCCCAATAAAACAAGGGAATTACTGACAGCCCAATGCACTTTGAAATAAGCACCTGCAGCCTACCATTGTGAAGGAAATGTTAAATTTACTTTCCACAAAGTCCATTTAAATATTCCACAAAGTCCAAATTTAAATATTCATTTAAATTTATTTCCAGACCTGAGATAATACAAAGAGACAGATTGTCAACTCAGACTCAATGAAGCAGAGATGTTACCAAGTATCAAACTTTGTAATATTGCACAGGATACAAGTGAAGACAAAGGCAACGCCTGGAAGCTTCTGAGACCAGCAGTCAATTCCCCAGGTCGTTCCACGCCATGTTAGACTATTACCTGGTCCAGATTTAATGTTCGAGACGTCAAAGTGCTGCACGCAGTTATGAAATGACTCCCTCTGATATCTGGGTAGTTAGGCAGCTGACCTGAGGGGCCGTAGCCCACAAACCAGAAGTTCCTCATTTGTTTGCTCTGAGAGACCGAGTCAGCCTGGGTGTAGCCTGCTAGAGGGACTCCACAGAATACATCTCCATTGTCTCTGCATGGTGTTTACAAGGAGTCTTTACTGGGTCACTTATTTTCTCTCTCTTTCCCCTTCTTGGGCATCCCCAGGAGAAAGAAGATGGGTTACAAACAAGCTACCAATGCTTTCCTTGGCAGGGCCCATCCCTGTAGCAAATGCTGTTATGCCATATGTGTTTAGGCACGTGCTGCTCTCCATATAATGATCGTCACACCCACACACATAAACTCAGAAACATGCATCACTACCTGACAATTTGTGTCACTACTGACAATGATAAAATTTGAGCTCCACAAAAGAAGAAACAAAAAAATTCCAGAGGAATTTCCAAAGAGTTGTCTCCAGTCTTTGTTACTGATCACTCTCACCATCCAAGGAATTCCAGATGCTTTTTCCCTTTACACTTCAGCCTTGGGGTTCCTGCTGGGTCTTCTTCTAATCTCATGTCTTCTAATCTAGCATCTCTTCTCTGGTTAAGTCTTCAACATTCTCATATCCTCAACCATCTAGAGTCGATACATCATTCAAGCATGGGAAATAATTGGAAACAAATTACATACATTTAGGAAAATGGTACATCTGTACCAGGGTTCCTGAATCTTCTTAGGAACAAATTAACAAATTGTTTTGGTTGATTTTCACAGCTCTTCTTGTTTCATGTCAGGCTATCTTTTTTTTTTTCTTTTTTTTTGAGGGCAGTGTCACTGGCCCTCACATGTGGGACCGAACCGGGGCCGCTGGCTTCCCAAGCCAGCGCTTAACCACCGCGCCACTCGGCCGGCCCAAATGCATTTTTTGTTTTGTTTTATTTGTTTTTTTAGCTGAGCCATCCTGCCACCTGTTGGCAGCTCAGCGGCAACTCAGCTCGGGCTGGGCATCGAACCGCCATTGCTCAGAGCTCAGCTCGCACTCTTGAGCGAGCTCTTAACCCACTGAGCCACTCCGGCCGGCCCATGTCAGGCTATCTAGGTAATGTTCCCAGCCCTTTGGCCCTTAGGGTGACAAAATCTTTTGATCCTGAATCTGCAGGCAAACCTCCTGGTTGAAATCAAATCAGTTGGCCTGGGTAATCCTGGTCCACTTACCAGTTAATTTAACAAATTGCTTTGGACCCCTCTCTGTGGGGAGTGTTATCTTAGATGCTGGGCATACAACAGGGAATGGGACAGTCATGGTTCTTGCCATCAAGGTTCTGACCTCTTTAAAAATATATGTGGGGGAATTCAAGGAAACAAGTCCAACTAAAATAATTATGAACTGTGATAAGCCAGAGGATCTTTGAGTTGGGCTTTTTATCACAGTTATATTTTTATGAGGTTATTCAACAAAGATAACTAGCAACAAAAGATTGCATGAAGGATTCCAGCTGCTGGCATTATGCTATATGGCTTAGATTAACTCTTCACCAGACTCCAGAATGAAATGAATCATCCAGTATCATAGAAAATCAATAAACTTCAAGCTGCTCTGAAAATACCAACATTAGAAATGTTAATGCTTTGATTATAAAGTTATCTAAATGATGGATAATGATAAATGTCTCTAAACCACACACTGGAAACTTTCTGAATTCATACTAAAACTAATGTCATTTTTTTTCCCTTTGCATAATGTAATCTTTGCACAGTAGGTTGAAATTAAAGATTTTCTTTTTTTCACATTTTTATTAAATGTATTGGGGTGACATTGGTTTGTAAAATTACATAGGTTTCAAGTGTACAATTCTGTAATACATCATCTATATATCACACTGGGGGTTCACCAGCCAGCGTCAGCTATCCTTCCATCATCATATATTTGACCCCCTTTTCTCTCTTCTACCACCCTCCTCTCCCCTTACCCTATGGCAACCCATAACCATTCGAGGCACAGGTACCTATTCCACTTTCTCAATGCCACTATAATGTTTTAGATATATTGAGACATTAGAAGTTTCCTTCAAAACAGAAAAGGGATAAAGGACATGAGGACATGTCTGTCCTTTAGGTCCCCAAACTACCTCTTTCTAGACATTCTCCAGTGCATTTTAAGTACTTGTCATTCTTTATCCAACCACTGGGTTTCAAGCTGCAGCCTTTAGAAGATCCCTGTTAGGTGATGGGGAATTGCTGACACAGACCCTGTAAGCAAGGAGGTTATAACCTTATAGGGTAGATGTAACTAATCACCACCCCATGAACTTCTGTCTTACCAGACACTGGGTCTTAACACCAGAAAAGAAGGCAAAAACTGTGTATACACAAAACAGAACTTTTTTTTTTTTAATTCACCCACAAAATACAGAATATGTGGTCATACTTACAGGACAGATTAGAGACAGTCTAATGAATTCAACGCAGCCAGATTTTCCTGTAGGATTGGACCACATAGCAGATTCTTTATCTGAGCATCACATGAAATGGATGGTTTCTGTGTATGGGCCATGTTGTATGAAAACTACATGCATGTTGAGCTCAGTCCTGATGCAGCAGCGTCATCCTCACACTACGAGAGACACAGAAAACTATGGAAAAACAGGGCAAACGCAGGTTTGGGGCTCTATCTGAGATTCACTAATTCTTGGGGCACGCACACACTGACTGGGGGTGCTGAGCAGTGTCGCCTCTTTCTCTCTCTCTCTCTCTCTCTCTCTCTCTCTCTCTCTCTCTCACACACACACACACACACACACACACACACACACACAAACTCACCCTATTCTGGTCAATGGGGACAACATAAGCAAAGCTTCCAAAAGCACAGGTTATGTGACAGCAATGGAGCAAAGAATATATGTAAGTTTCGTAGAATCCTCGTATAGTAACAGTAGAATAGCATGCCTGGGGATTCATTGTAGGAGACCATGAATATTAAGCAGAAGAAACTGGGATACATTTTGTAAGTTATATGACGCCACTGAAGATTTTTGAGACAGACAGTAATATTACAATTTTGCGGGAGAGCAAATATGATGAGTTCAGTTATGAACCAAGTATAAGCTTTTCCAAGGAAAGTCCGAACCGGGGAGACAAACCCTAGCTAGCTGCAGAGAGAGCCTGCTTAGCCATTTCCAGAGATACCTTTTTGATGGCTGTATCTTCAGCACTTAAAGGTTCCAGGCAATAATTACTGAATTAATACTACTGGGTTATATTGGGGTGATGATGAGTATATAGCTATTTAAACATTGGATGGATGGACGGATGGATGGATAGATAGTAGGTGGAAGGAAGATCAATTTTGTTTTTTCTAGCTACGTTGTCTCTTGAATTTTTCTAGCCTAACCATTTCCACTGGAGATCTATTGTGTTCACAGACAGTTACTTGTAGACACGAGGTCAGAGTCTGGGCAACTTCGAGCCCCCCAACAGTATGTTTGAAGTGCTCTCAGGAGGAAAGGAGCAGTACCTAGGCAGCCAATGATGAAGAAAATAACTGAGCAGAAATGAGCCCACCAAGGGCGGCAGCTGTGATCGTCGGTTTGCTAACCAGATGGATGGAGCACCTTACTGAATAACTGCAGCTATGAAACGCAGGCAGGCTTCGGGGGGATCAAAGCTGCAGTGTTGGGAGAAATGGGGAGGAGAGGTGAATGAAGTCCTCGGCTCATTTTTTTCTCTTTTCTGAGCCCAAAGAGGCAGGAGGGATTAGAAGCGCTTCATAACAGACATGCTTTTCTGACAGCGGAGGAGAAAGGAAGCTATAAGGAGACTGAAGGTAGAACCGCTCTCCTATCTGGGGAGGCGAAGAGCCATCAGGGATGTCAGCGACTTCGAAGGTTAGCGCTGTGTGTCTCGGAAGGCTTCCCATATAAAGCGAGTTCTGCGGAGCGGGAAGGGAGTCAGAAAGGCACTTGCTAAAAGGGGAGGCAAGCCCTTCTCTGCAGCAGTTTCCTGGGGCGTGGCTGCCCTGGGACCGCTGCCACTGCAGGCTCCTCGGGTTGCCCAGCACAGAGCAGCTGAGTTTAGGAAAATATTCTTGCTCGTAGGACGGTGAGCACAAGCCTCAAAGGAGAGCCGGGGGGGTTACAGGTGTCTGTCCTCCCAGCTTCCTGTCGTGCAGTCACTCTCCTCCAGGTGTGGGGATCAGTCCAGGACTTACTGAGTCAAAAGGGAAGGACCCCAACTGGCTTCCTGCCTTCTTTTATTTACAAGTTACGTTGGTTTTTTAAAACAATTAGAAAAATACACATAAACCAAAAGAAAACTAAACCATAGTTCTAATACCCAGAGATAATCACTGTTAACATTTTGGTATCTATCCATATTCACTTTTACATTCTGTTTCTGTATGCATAAAGTTTTTTGTGGCTTTACTGAGGTATAATTGAGAAAAATCGTCACCATTTTCTCTCTCCTCCTCCTCCTCCTCCTCCTCCTCCTCCTCCTCCTCCTTTCTTCTTCTTCTTCTCTTCTCTCTTCTGTCTTCTTTCTTGTTCTTCTTTTGGACCTGCCTGCTTTTTGTAACCCTGCACTTTGATGTCTTCAGAAAGTATGTCCTTAGCTTTTTCCTTGCTCTGGACACTATACCTCCTTTATTCCAGAAGCAGAACCCTGTCTTGCTGTAGGTCATTTTCACAGGTTCTTGAGTCTTAGCCGCACAGCTGCCTGAGCCCAGCCTCTGACTAAGTTAGGATCCTGCATCTTTGTGGGTAGGCTCTGCCCAGCCTCCCAGGTGACTCTCTGGCCCTTTTGTTTGTCATCCTATCACTGCTGCGGAAAGCCTCCAGCACTTTGGGATTATGTGTCTAATATCGCTTCCAAATCTTATAGATGAGAGCACACCCCAAACACCTAATATTCCTCTTTTAGGCATTTCTAATCCTTCCTGCTCTTACTTCCCCCATCATCACCTGGATTCCGTTTGTCAGGGGACGTTGTGATTGGCTCACTCTTATTTCCGAGTGAAAGACAAAGGGCATCTGAATCAGAGAGTTGTGTTAACCTTAGACATGAACAGAAATGTTTATATAAATTCCAAAGGTTGAGTGTAGGAAAATATTAATGGATCAATATAATGTTGGTGTATCTTTGTAATGTACCATAAAAACTCACTGAGAAAGGTCACTAGTTAAATGTATTGTAGATTCTGGAAGCTAAACTACTGGTTTTACTGAACAGAGCCCATGAGTAAATCAGAGCACCTAGATGGTGTGTTTTATGACTAAATCTTAATTTAAAAATCCGAGATCTGCCGTCCAAGTGGCTCAGTTGGTTAAGAGCTCATTCAAGCATGTGAGCTGAGCTCTGACCAACAGCAGTTCCATGCCAGCCCAAGCTGAGCTGTGGCTGAGCTGCCAACAGGTGGCAGGATGGCTCAGCTAAAAACAAAACAAAAATCCGAGATCATCCCATCCCAGCTCAGTGTTAACTGAAACCTCTAGAGGTTCACTCAGAGCAAAGGTAGTTCACAGACTCTTGTGGTTTGGGCTACTCAGAGTGAATCACATTAGAGACGTAGGAATAATGCGCATAGATATAAGGCCAGATTTTGTGGCTTTTTCTAACAACTTACTCCTGATCACTTAATATTAATAATGCTGCTGAAGTTGGCCCAATTAATTTGAAAAGAAACACTAGATACGAAAATATTTCCTCCACATAAAATAAATAAATACCTGCAAGTAGTTTAATTTATAGAATGCAGTATATAAACAGAATTTTGAATGATGACAAGTAATATTTTAATTGCAACCTTAAAAAAGAAATCACTTGTTAGCATTGCAATTTGAATGAAAACAACCTTCCCCATTTTAGTGGATTACTGACAGCTCAGTTGGCTCCAGGCTCATTAGTGAGAAATGATCATAATACACATAATCTCCTAAGATACAAATTTTGAAGTAAAGTGTGCCACACATATAAGTGGGCCTCTCCTCTCTTTTTTTTTCTCTTGTCCTTTATCTTCAGATGTGCAATCATTTGAGCATATATCTGCCTTCAAGAAAAACTCTTTATATTGTATTACTTCTTGTTAGTGCTGCTAATTGCTATTTATTGTGCCTGAGGCTGCATTTTATGTTTTATGTGCATTGCCACACTTAATCCTCAAAGCATCCATGCCGTGTAGACAGCTGAGCCTGGGGAGCCCAGCGGATGAGCTGAGGCTGAGCCCACAGCGGTTTCACTGTCCCAGCAGGGGAGGGGCCTCACCTGTGTGCTGTCTTGAGACCCAAAGCTTTCTAGGAAGCACAATAATGAGCCATCACTATAAGGACATAACTTGTGGTGAGCATTTTGAAGAAACTTTCCAGAGAGGAAGTGAGGGAAAGAGGAAAGACGGAGACTCCATTTTGTCTATGGGAGCGTGGAAATGGAACTGAAATGAACCATCTGTGAACAGAGCGGAACATGTAGACTTCTTAATCCCAGTCCCAGGCAGCTTGTCACCTGCTCCCAAGCAGCAAGAGAACCTACACTGCCCCATGGAGAAAACTCTGCTTTTACTTTTCACAGATTCCACTAAATGACAGCCAAAGATTCCCTCAAGAAGTATACTGTCGTGTCCTCAACATTTTGGCAGTCGAAGGTTTACCTAATGTCTCATCTGGAAAGGCTGCAGACCACAGAGAAAACGGAGTGTGGAAAGTCTGTTCGCAGTATTATTGGCCAGAAAAGTGGGGATCCTAGAGGCGTATGCAGCTCGAGGCTGGGTGGGAAGGACAAGGTCAGATCCTCAAGTAGAATTAGGAAGCTGGGAGGAATGTTATGGTTAAACCATATTCAAATGCATCTTTTGAAGCCAAACTTTTAATAGTCATCTACTTATATCCCATATGTACAGCTCTGTAAATACAGAAGGTGACAAAAAGATGTATACGCATTTTAAGAAAGAAAAAGGCTGTATTAAAATTGTGATAATAAATACTGATAACAAAAGGTGAATACAAGTCATGTGTGTAGCTTTTTAGGGGGGGCACCCCCTGGTATTATTTTAGTGCCTGGCACATAATTTGGACTTAATATACAGAGATTGAGGGATCAGATGAGTGGGAAAATAGGAAAATACTTATTATTTTCTATGGTTTTTCTGAATTTTTACTAAATTGTGTATTTGTCTTGTATTCTCCCATTGTTTTAAGAATAATATTTCTTTTAAGATGATTAATCTGAGACTGTTTTGGAAAAAGCCAAAACAAGCAGTTGATGACTGATTTGATCATTAGTGGCCTGGGGTGTCACAGAAAATGACTGAGTCTCCAGGAAATTTATCTTTAATGGCATTAATGATACCTTTTGAAGGTGTAATTAGTACTATAAAACCAATCAGTGGCTTATTGCAGTTAATATCTTCAGTTTGAGCTACAAAAATATCATGAACCAAAAAGAAAATAATAACTTTAGAAAGCCAGATACTCTGAGAATTAGCAAGCAGTTTTTACTAAATTATAATATAGGTCATCATTGCAAAAGACACATGTTGAATTCCACTCCAAAGGCAATATTTTCTTTCTTTATCTTTTCTTTCTAGTGTAATGGTAGAAACAAGGGACTTTTGTATTATTTTTTAAAATTAAAATGCAATTATTCACAGAAAAAAGAACCATTTTCATGTTTCTTAAACTTCTTAAATGAGTACTTTTAGAAATGAAAATGAAATGGTACTAGCAAAAATATTTAATTAACACATGTGGTAGAAATTTTTTATATGAATTTTATAATAGATTTTATGACTGGCATCAATTAATGTTAATCGGTAAATAATGCAATGAAATCAAATAATGTGTCATCAGAAGAAAGAGGAATAAACATTCTAACAACTTATTTTTCAAGAGTTTTATCCAAAAGATTATTTTTAAAGAATTCTAGGGCTGGCCGAGTGGCGTGGTGGTTAAGTGCTGGCTTGGGAAGCCAGCGGCCCCGGTTCGGGCCCACATATGAGGGCCAGTGACACTGCCCTCAAAAAAAAAAAAAAAAAAATAAGAAAGAAAGAATTCTCTCCTTCTGAACAATATATATTATGTTCCTTGTGAACAAAGAGGAGACCTAAGAATAATTTGAGACCGAAATACCAGCAGTGTCTAGATAATAACTTTCTCAAAAGAACCTAATGCAAACATCATTTTTCTTCTCTTTGATTATTTTTGAATAGCATGTATACTTCATGTAAACTCTAGTGAAATGTTTGATTCGGCAAAGGAAAAAGCCAATATTTGATAAGGTATTATTCACATTGGGACTAAAATAGATATAGGGTAAAATTTTGATGGGGTAAAGTGGTAGGAAGGGACATTCTTAACAACTGAGAAGATAGACAACTGAGAGTGCTCCTTTAGATATAAAGGTAAAGTGCCTGGTAATGACCACTATTCATGTTTCCAGGTGACAAAGCCATGGACAAATAGTTTCTGGCGCCATGGGATAGCCATAAAGATCATTGCTTGGCTTACGTTAACATTTTTGTTTAACATAGTCTAGACTTGGGAAAGTTTTAAGACATGTATAAGGAATGCTTAAATATAAAGCAGTATATTAATGCTGGGAAAGTATAAGCAATGGGGCATTTTAGATCAGGCAGCGTGCTGTGTGTGGCAATGGCTGGGGCTAAGGGATGGGTTTTAGGGCATAGCTGCCTCGCACAGGTGTGACTTTTACTAAATAACTTAAATTTGCCAAGTCTTAATACTGTAGAAAGTTTGAGAGTGGCTGGAGGACTGACAATGGGAAGATATTGTTTTTAATCTTCAAAAATAGTAGAGTTCTACTATATGATCCAGCAACCCCACTTCTGAGTATATATCCAAAGGAAACAAAATCATCATTTCAGAGATATCTGTACTCTCAAATTCACAGCAGCATTATTCACAGTAGCCAAGGTATGAAAACAGCTAAGTGCCCATCAATGGATAAATGGATAAAGAAAATGTATGTGTATATACAGAGGGTACCAAAAAAAATGTATACACATTTTAAGAAAGGAAGACTGTATTAAAATTACACTGATGGGAACCACTTTGAGCACCTCTTGAAATTGCAGAAGTCAAACATGACTTGTACTCATCTTTTGTTATTGGTATATTTTATTACAATTTTAATACAGTTTTGTTTTCTTCCTTAAAATGTGTATACATGTTTTTGGCACCCTCTGTATATATGAGTGTATGTATAATAGCTAGAAGTAGCTAGTAAAATGATTTAGAAATAATTATTGGCACTCAGATGTAGATATAAAAATGCAGAGAACATGAGAAATAAAGAAAATATTATAAAACACATGTATTTTTGCAGGGACAACTTTTGAAGCAACAATAACAGAAATAAAAGAGATAATTAGAATCTTCCTAAGCTAATAAGTCATCATCCTGTTTTAAATTATTTTTAAAGACTTAAATATATATTATCTGTATAAAGCATTTGGAAGGTGGAAAAAACTGTAAATTTCAAGGTAACCTTTTAGATATGTGTATGTACACATACACACATACACATTGACACACTAGAACATAATATTATCACACTAAATATAGGAGTGAGTGCTTTTTGTCCTGCTCTTTCATTTAACATTATGGTAATAACTTCTCTGTGCCAATAAATATTCTTTGGAAACATATGTTTTGATATAAATAAAATATTTATCATATAAATCAACCACGTATATTTAAATAAACATCCCTCTAGTTTTGGATGTTTGGATTTTTTTTTTCCAATTTTCACTTTTAGAAATAAATTGCTTATATCCATATAAATACATCTTTGTATTATTCCCTTAGAATAGATTCAAAGAAGTGGAATTATTGGGGGAAAGGGTATGAAAAATGGTTAATATGTTAATGTTTTCTGATTGTAAGAGAAGTATGTGTGTACTATAGAGAATTTGGAAAACATAAAAAGTTACAAAAAAAAAATAGAAAAGTTCCAGTTCTGCCCTTTATCATCTCTAATGCGTATTTTAATTCTGTGATGGTATTTTTAGTTTCTTTGAAATCCCTGTCGATCCTGTTCACCCCCCATGCCCTCTGTTTCTCCCTTCTGTCCTGTTCTCTCACTTTCTGACTTTGCTTCCACTTCATAGGGTCCTGCCCTCCTGCCCTGCAGTCCCTATACTCTTAGAAGTGTTTCCTTTGGGCTGGCGTTCTCTTTCTTTTGTTCTGCAGCATATTGTCCTCTGGGCAGAGACACATGGGGATACAGAGGTTCAGAGCTTGTCCCAGAGCACAGCTGTCTGGTTTGAATCCCAGCTCTGCCATCTCTGACCACTGTGATCTTGGCCACAGTATTTAAAGCACCTCTGCGCCGCAGTTCCCTCAATTGCAAAGTGGAGATAATAATCATTACTAATTTCTAGGGTCATGGAAAATATTAAAGGAGCTGGAAATATAAATCACTTAGTATACACTCAGGACTTGTTAACTCGTTATTTTAGCTCTGTATTGGCTTTTCCTCCCTCTCTATTTATTTTTCCTTAACCAAGGGGAAATCTTTAATGATTTATTGATTGTCAGCATGTGTGTGTGCAACACTGTGTACAGTTGTTTTTTGGGGTATGAGTCAAATCCTCATTTAGGTGAAGTTGATATTTTTAGCACAGTTCCTGAATTATAGCAACCTACCACATTTCTGCCACACCAAGATAAACTCACTTGCTACCTCCATGATGTGGCTGGGACACAGGATGATCACAGATGGTCTGGGACAGTCCACAATCTATTGTACGCACTGATACCCAAATGGCCTCCATCGTCTCCCTGCCTGATAGTTTTATTCCAGAGTCGCTGCCCAGCAACTTCATTGCCCCCCACACACACACACACAACATCCTGCCTAACAGAATCAAATGAAAAATAAAGGGGGATGGGTAGGGAAATGGATAAGACAAACAAAGACTCCAAAGAAACTGAAAATGTCATTACAGAATTAAAATATGCATTCAAAATGATAAAGAGCACAACTGACCCTGTTTATATTTTAGCTTTATAGCTTTCTATGTATTCCAAATTCTTTGATTTTTTTTTGCTCCCTCACAATAGCTTTAGAAAGAGATATAATAAAAGCTGCAAACAGAAAATAAGATTTTTTAAAATACCATTTACAGTAGTATCAAAACTATCAAGTAATTCTGCATAATCTAATGGATGGGTTAGTATTCCAAAGGAAACATTGTAAAACTTAATGAGAGATATAAAAGAAGGTCTAAGTAAATGTAGAGATACTCAATGTGTTCATAGATTGGAAGACTGAGTATTTTAATGATGTCACTCCTGCCAAATTGATCTATAGAGTTAATGAACTAGCAGTCTAAATTCCAACAGGCTTTTCTTTGGTGAAAATGCATTCCAATTTGCTAATTCTAAAGTCTATATGGAAAAGCAGAGGTCCCAGAGCAGCCAAAACATTCCGAAAGAAGAAAGAAGAAGAAGACTTCCTCTCCTGTCTATAAAGACTAGTTGTAATGAAAAAGTCATACAGGGAGTATAATTTTGGCATGAAAATAAACCAGTAAACCCATGGACTGGAGTAGAGAACCTAAAAATGGACATATGCATTTATGGATGCAAGATTTATGTCTGAGGGTGGAGGGAGAGTAATTACAGTGAAAATACTGTGTTTTTAATAAATGCTGGGGTTATCAGGTATACATGTTAAAGAAATGAAACCATATTCTACATCACACCCTATACAAAAAGCAATTTCTAGTTGATCACAGAACTAAATGCGAAAGGTGAAATTATAAAGCTTTCAGAAGATAATATAGGAAAATATCTTAACATCCAGAGAGAACATATCTTTAGACAAAAAGAAGCCCAAATCATAAAGAAATGTAAGAACTTCTGTGCATGAAAAGACGCCAGAATAAAGTGTAAAGAAAAGCCATGGCAGTAAAGACAGTAACAGCATGTAGCTGACAAAGAGCTCTCACCCAGTAGGCAGAGGAGTGAGCTTGTGCTTGACTCAGGATGAATTTCTAAGGTAGGAAGGCCATGTTAAAAATACAGGGTCCTCTCTATGTTGTGGATTATTGAGTTCACTTCGTTTCTCATCCATCGGCACTCACGTAGAGGATAGCCACATGGGCATAGTACTTAGCAGAAATTCCATTCACATTCTTATGTTACACACACACACACACACACACACACACACACACAGAGTATATATATAAAAGTATGTTATATGGTATATAAAGGTAATATATATGGTATATATTTTATATATAAAATGTATATATAATACACACACACAATATCATTTCTTCTTTCCAGTTCTGTCATTAGTTAATCACTTTTATTTGTGTCTTTGTAGGTTTTTTAGGGGGAATTTGAAGTTGTCTGGCCCAAACTGCAGGCCAGATGTCATCTTAACGCTTCCTTCATGGGACTAAGACCTTTTATAATCTTTACTGTATGATTCCTCAGTTTTGGCATAGATTTATAATTTAGATATATTTTATATCCTTCCTATATTCCCTTAAAATTACATCAATAGTTTTTCATGTTGAAATAATAGTGCTACATAATATTTCTAACTGGATAATTACGATTTGTTCACACTGTGATCTAATTAATCTACCATTCCCCCACCACAGGGAATTTTGGATTACTTTCACTTTTTCATAATGACAATAAAAACTTCAGTAAGAGACCTCTTAGATGGAATTTCCAAACTCTAGGATGATATTTTTACAGAAATTCTCAGGAGTGAGATAACTAAGTCAATGCGTACACATCATTTTATGCTTTTAAAATATATGGTAACACTTTTATTGCTACCAATAATATTTGAAAGCACCAATGACCTTTTACTCTTACAATCAGGAGAGAAACAACCTCATTATTAGGACTGGGTTTAATAGTATGGGACTCTGGCCTGGATGTCCTTAACTAGACATGATTTTTCTTCAAAGCAAACAAGTTACTCCTTTTGTCTTCACTTCATCAGCTTATAGAGTTGCACAGCTCCACAGTTCAGGCATCTGAATTGACTCCTACCTTCATCTAATTCCTCATATCTGATCCAGCTAGTGAATCTCTCAGTTTTACTTTCAGCCGTCTCTAACATCAGCCTCTTCTTTCAACCCCACCATTGCTTGCCTCTCAGCTGAACAGAAGCGACAGTATTCTAACTGGCTTCTAGCCTTTCAAAGTACTCCTTCTAATGCCTCTGAAGATGTGTTCTACCTCACAGATGTTACCAGGCCATTCCAAAGCCTATAACCTCCAGCAGCCCTCAGTCTGCACACAAAATAGAGCCAGACCTTAGTGTATCATCTAGCACTGTCACACTTGATTCCAAGCACAGCACCAGTGTCATATCCCTGCCCTCTGTGGCCTGTGGTCACACGGGCTAATTAGCCATTCCTCTAAAATGTCTTTGTGATCCCACCCCTTTGTGATTGGGCTGGACCCTACTAGGTTTTCAGCATTTCTTTAGGAGAATTATAGGTGAATGTCCTCACCCCCACCACCACCCTACTCCCAGCACAAGACTTGGTACCCCTGGGAGATGTTTAGCAATAACAAACTAAAATGAGGAAAATTGAATTGAACTCAGTTGGATTGATTGACATACAATCATTACTCAAAAACTATTGAATGATTTAGCATTTTTAAATGAAGGTAATTTGTGCTGGTGCAGAGGTCTATTTGTGACCCGAGCCCATCTGACATATTATAGGGACACTTAGATAACAGTAGAAGTCACGTTCATTCGTAGGTGCTAAAAACACAAACTAGAGAACTCATAAGTTACAAAAAATAATTGGAATTAAAGATAAATTTACTATGTCTAGTCAACGAGGCAGAGCCAGTAACAACAGCTAATTTTGCTGTCTCTATCCTCAAACTATTCAAAACATTTGACTACCTTCCAGTACCTCCCCTGCTACCACAGAGGTTCAACCCTTCGTTTCTCATCTGAATGATGGCAGCAGATTTTTGAGTGGCCCCTCTCCTTCTTCCTTCCCAACAAACTATTCTCAGTGCCCTAGTGATCTTGTTAAAACATGAGTCAGACCCTATACCACTTTCACTCTAAACCCTCTGATAACTTCCCATGACACTCAGTAAAAATAAGTTCTTTTTATGATCAAGGAAAATCTACATGATTTGGTTTCCATAACTTCTTGAATGTCATCTCCTACTGTCCCAACCCTCACTCACTCTATCCAATCATATTCACCTCATTCTGTTCTCTGGACAGCCAACCACACTCCTACTCAGACCCTTTGATACTTGCTTTTCCTTGTGCTTGCAATATTTTCCTCTCAGATGGCTACTTCTCTCACTTTCTGCACCGACTAAAGTTTCAGCTGCCCCATTCCAATATTTGAAACTCCCTTTCCTCTTTACTTTGGTAACTTAACCCTTGATAATCTTGAATATTAGTCTTATTCATTGTCTGCCTCCCCAGTAGAGTAGGAATTCTATATGGAAGTGAGGTTTTGTCATTTTTTTTGTTTACTAATAATTTCCCAAACTTAGAGTTTTGTCTGATGTGTAGCAGGAACTCAATTATGAACTCAATTATAGACAAATAATAATTCCATGGAGAAGAAGAAGAATTTACTTTCTGGTTCAATATATTACTTATAAAATGGGACAGACATGACTTAGCATGGTCCAAGTTTTTTTAGAAACAAAGCCTGTGAGGGTTAAAACAATAGGATTTCATGGTAGAACATATTATAGTCTCAATGTTTGTATTCCCCCAAATTCATACATTGAAGCCTCAACCCCCAAAATAAGGCCTTTAGAAAGGTAATTAAGATTATATGAGACCATAAGGGTGGCTCCTGATCCGATTGGATTAGTGACCTTAGAAGACAAAGGAGAGAGCACTGTCTTCCTCTCTCTCCACCCTGAGAGGGAGAAGGTGGCCTTTTGTAAGCCAAGAAAAAAGCTCTCATCAGGAATCAAATCAACCAGCACCTTGATCTTGGACTTCCCAGCCTCCAGGCTGTGAGAAATAAATGTCTGCTGCTTAAGCATCTAGTCTTTGGTGTTGTGTAGAAATGTACCTTAAAAATTATCTAAGGGCCAGCCGAGTGGCGTGGTGGTTGGTCGCTGGCTTGGGAGGCCAGCGGCCCCGGTTCGGGTCCCGCATATGAGGGCCAGTGACACTGTCCTCAAAAAAAAAAAAAAAAATCATCTAAGCTAATTTCCTCTCATGATAATTACGCAAGGAAACTGAAGCCAGAAAAGTTAAGTGACTTCTCAAAGGTCAAACATCACTATAAAGCATAATTAAACCAACTGTGCTCTTACCTAACTCTGTATAATATATAATCAGCATAAGGCAGGGCTTCTCAAACCTTATTCTCATGGAAACCTGTTCTCCAAAAGGCTGTACCAGGAGTTTTGCCATTAAAAGTTAATGGTGGTGATCTTTTCACAGTGTCTTAAGGGAGTGAGAAGGATTTAATTTTGTTTTCTAAATTTTATGTTTTTGTCAATAAATTTTTCTTAACCCTATAAAAAGATAAGAAAGGGAAAAGATAATATTACTGGAAAAACACTGAACCATAGTTCTCCAAAAGAAACTCTGTCCCTGGGTGATGCGGAGGGCTACATACATTTAATATGGACATATTTTCAGCCAGTACCATTGATCCCAGTTCAAAAGGTAGAATGAATGTTCCTCAGAATTTCACTGTATTCCAAAAAGAGTCCCATGATGTCTCAAAGCCCTGGTTCCTGGACATGTTTGAAAGACACTGATATAACAGCATGACACAGCTGCTCAAAATCTATTCTGAGTCTAGGCTGAATCAATAGACGAGAAGTGTTTGAAATCAAAGGGATCCAAGTCCCTCTGTACTCGGCTGTTTCAGCATATGCATGGAATTATGTATGTTGCCTGCGCCTGAGTCCTATATTCAAGGTGTTATTGACTAGTTAGTGCCCAGAGGGAGTGTTAGATGAATGGGGAATGGTTACTTTAGGAAGTGAAGACTTATGGGAACATGAATCTGTTTTCAGAGTTTTTAAAGAGTTGAAATAAAGATAAAGGAGTAGATTTATTTGGTATTTATTGTTCCATGTACAAACTTTGTGCACAGGCACCGCAAAGAAGTAGGTCTTTCACTCAGTAGAGGAACAATTAGAGTTGTTATCCCTGGAAAGACGTTTCCTAGTAAAAGTGTTAAAATGTATTGATAAGTACTGGGAAAGTTCCAGTTGTGACCCCAGAATATGCAGGCGAAATTTTGTTTGGGAAGTGATTTAAAGCAGATGTCTCACATGGTCATTCTAACAGGAAGTTTCTGCCATTCTGTGACTGCAAGGCACTGGGTCATTCTAACGAGGATCTTACAATCACATGCAAATGGCTGCTTCCTTTCTTGTCTTGGAAAGGGGAAAAGGGGGAAAAAGCAGATAGGTCTTGGGTGACTAAAATGAATATGGAGGAAAAAGAGAAATTTCAAATACTTCACAATTTGCTTACGTCCTGGACTGTGTTTCTACAAGGACCTCTGCACTGAGATCAATTATATTCTTAGTGGCCATATATGGATTCATGCCTTGGCTTTCTTAAAAAGTCAGCTGGTCTTACAGACCCTCAGTTTTCACTTGGCTGCCAAGAGGATCAAGAATGCTATAAGATGGGAGAGAAAACCACTGGAAGAAGTATCTTGAAGGATAGTATTTCAAATGATTGTTTATTGAGATAAATATTGCTACCTTAAATTCAGGAGATCATAAGATAGGGTGTACTAAATGCTTGAAAAAAATCCTTTTATTTTAGGATAAGGTAAAGCAGACTTATCCTTAATTATAATACCACGTCTTCCTTTGAATATTATCATCTAGGCAGTGGGATTTTGACCTTTTTTCTTGGTGTTTCCCTCTTCTTTAATCATCTTTCTTATTTTTTTTAATGAGACTGCATGATGTTTTACTTCTAATCTAACTGTTGAGTTTTCTCTTTTTACTGATGCTTACAATATTATTTTTTTGTGAAATATTTTATTCTTTTTTTTCTTTGAAAGGTCATTCCTGAATAAAATACATGTCATTAAAAAAAAAAAAAGACAGGGCATTATAACTTTTATATTTGATCTCTTCACATTTTAAACATCTCATGTTAAGAGTAAGTAATTCTGCATTATCCTTAAATTTTGTTTTATAATGGCTTTATAATGCATGAGTTGTTGGTGCATGTTAGACTATAGCATGTCAAACCCAAATACAAATTTGCTTTCTGTACTTTGGGGAAATTATGGAGGAGGAGAAGGGAAAAAAAAAAATGTACTTTCTTTATGTCTAAAAAGCATCATATTTGGAACATAGAAACCTGCATATATCTCTTTAAGGACAGCATAAATTTTTAAAAATTGGAATAGAAATGTCTAAAGTAAAGAAAAAAGAGGGTTGTCTTGCCCTTTATGTGGAAATGAAAGATGGTCATTTAAAGAATAATTTAGAATGACAAATGTTGGAAGGTTTGCCATTCTAAATTCCCAAAGAGGTCCCTCTCACCTCCACATAAATGGCGTCTCTAAGGAATGGCCCTGAACAAAGTGATCCTGGGACGTGCTTCCCAGAAACCTTTGCCTCCAGGGCCAGCCTCCTCATGTCCTCTGCCTGCCGGGGACAGCCAGCCTATAGGGCAGGGGCTTGTGCATGGCCTCTGCCAACTTACTTCAGTGAATTCCATTATTTTTTCAAGGTCTTTGTAAGTGACAAGAAGAAAACTGATAATCTAACCCACACCAAGTTATTAATGGTTAATCATGGCCTAATGTGTTTTTCACTCACAGTTTAATATTTGCATTATAAGGGCTTTTTATGACTTAACCTAAAGTGGTGATGGGAATGTCAGCACTATGCATAAAACCCATCTTTCTCTCCCAGCAGTAATGTGCATCGACATTTTATTTACTTCCTACAATTTTCTGTTAGTGCATCCCTTTGCTCTGTATGCAGTGTTTTAAATAATACATTTTCATCCTGATGTATCAAATATTTGTGGATCTAATCCCATCTCTATTATGGAGCATATTTATACATATACATTTATCTTTTTCTTCCTACCTAATCCCTTTAGTTTATTCTTCCTTTGTTCCAATTTACTCTTTCAGAGACCTTTTGCCATTTGATGAGATTAGATATTTTAAAGAAATTTGAAGATAATAGGAAATGCAGAAATACATTCACCTGAGGCATGCTTCAGCATAAAGTCCTCATTCTTTCCCCAAACTCACCTATATGTTTGGTTTTCAAAATTATGTTACTGCCTTTTGATTACTATGCCACAGAAAACGTATATATTTAATCCTTCGTCCAGTGCTACCTAAGCACAGACAGGTGGCTCTGTAACATTTGTCTAATAGGGTAGCCAAAATTTGGAATAAAGAAAGGATAGATTCTTTACTGAAGAAATAAATGTCGTCATGCGATATTCTTCATGTGCTTGAGACACTCAGAGAATGTTTTGGGGTAACTACAACTACAACCAAGAAATGTATAACATGATTTCTCAGGGTGTGTATTCTGGAATAATTATTTGGTATGAATGCCAAGCTAGAAAAGCTGAGACTATTTGTCTGTGGAACTAAAATGTGGGGCAGAAGTGATGATCGGCCCATTGGTCACTGACAGATTAGAGAGTGGCAGTGCTCTAGCTGCATGGAGACCACAGGGCCATGAAGGGAGCCAGGGAAGGACTGTCTCCTGGTGGGAGAAGGAAGCTTGGATTCGCCAATGTTCCCCAAAGGGATGACTATATTACGATATCTAAGGAGCCGTTGTATTCTTTTTCTTTTGTAGCACAGGTAAGAGTTCCCTTGCTGGAACCGACACGTGGTTTGCCCCTCATGGCAGGCTGTGAGTGGAAGGGATAATCACGTGTAGAATATTCCAATTATACACAATCATTGAAAAACTTAAAGCTGTACCTCCCAAGTTTCCTTTCACAACCTATTACAAATCAGACAATGCTGCTGTGAATGACAGGCTGACATAGACATCTCCAGAGGAGCAAGACGTCCATCTGAAAAATTGCCTTTCCTCGCCGAATATTGGGCCTCACTGTTCAGAAACGAAGGTGGAAACTATTTGCAAGGCATCCTCGTAGCATTGGCAGCAGCTGCCTCGCTCTATACAATTAATTAATATATGCATGCATAATTTTTAAGAAGTGACAGAAATTATTTAAAGATTAATATGTTGGGAAAAAACATTTTCATACCCTAAGAACATTTCTAAAATCAATATTTAAACCTTTACATATCTACACGTAGCCCCTGAAAATCCAAATACAATTTACTTTGGAAATAAAGTTTCTTATTTGCTGGTCCTTAAGGGTAACTGCTGGTTTCATTTTGAATCGTTGAATGGCCTCCAGGACGGAAGGACGGAAGGACGTAGTGACAGCCATGCTTCAACAAAAAGCTACAGTATTTACCTATTTTCTCTCTCTCTCTCTCTCTCTCTCTCTCTCTCTCTCTCTCTCTCTCACACACACACACACACACACACCACTGCAGAGAAAGCTAGCTATTAACATCCCATTAGTAAGACTTTTTCTCATTTTATTATAAGTAATTAGCCAACTACATTATGCAATAATGAGAGCTAGTAATCACTTTCTTTACTAGTGAAATTAGACTGGACCCATTTAACGTATATGTCATAATGAATATGCAAAAGGTGTAAGTTGCTTAAGCCAAAGGTGTACGTTTTGGTACCCCTCCAACCAAAAGTAACGACTCAGGAAACACAGAGCTCCTTTTCTCAGCTTGTGGAGGTACATTCCGTGTGAAGCAGCCGAAGGACTGACTTTACATTACAAGGCTGATGAAATTTGGGTGCTTTGGGTCTTATTCCAAACAGGATGCGCCCCATTTTCATAATACTTTGACACCAGGAACGACAACAGAAATTATTGCCTCTCCAGTTATGTACAGTACCTCGGGTCACTTACATTGTTGGCTGCACATTTAAGAAACCCACAACTAACTGTCGAGTTCCGGACATACCTGAGTGTAGCTTGCTATCAGCTATGCAATTGGATGAAATCTGAATTGTCCTAATCAATTTCTGCCTTCTTCTGATGACCTTAAAGAAAAGAGGTAACCTTTTTATAGGAAATAAAATATCCGACTTCCCTTTCAATGAAATTAGAGAATTACAATATGGCCCTTTCAGGCTGTGAGCGAGTAAGGCTCAGATGTTGGTACTCAACCACTTATTTTCCAGGTAAGCTAACAAACGCTGAGGAACTTTAAGAGGCTTGGCTGAGTTCCCACACCCCTGACCACGCTTCTTTGATGCTTATGCTCTTAGCTCTGAAGAGTCACAGATAGGAAGACATTCACTGTGAATTGCGCCAGAGATGATCTCTTCACTTCCAGGGCTTTAAATGTCATCTATATGCTAATGCCTTCCAGATTTCTCTCCTTCACGCCACCCTCTTCCCAGAGCTCCAGACTTACATATCCAACTCTCAATTAGCATCTCCTTTCTTCAGACGTCTAATATTCACCTCCATATTGGCCCAACATGCCCCTCTCCAGCCTTGGCCATTTCAGTGAAAAGAACCACCAGGCACCGAGAGATTGATGCAAAAATCTCAGAAGCCTCTTCCTTCCTCCTTGTCCCTGCATCTCATTGAGACCCTCCTGAATCACTCAATAGGGTCTATTTTAAAGTTAAAGATGAGGTCCTGCCATTGCCAACATTATGATCCATCTTAAATCTAACTGCCCACCATATCCCAAACCACTAAGCCTCTCACTTTCCGCAATACAGTCACCTCTTGTCAGGTCCTACATCAAGCCGGCCTTTCTTCTGAGGACACGGAAGGACATTTTAGAAAATATAAACCGGATCACTCCCCTGGTCATAATTGTCTGGTGGCTTTCCATCACCCTTCGAATGAACCCTTGACTTCCAACTCGGTCTGCAAGCCCCTGTGCAATCCAGTCTTGCCCACATCTCTGAAATTGTATGCTTCCTGTAGATTTCATTCTCTCTTTTAAAGATGCCTTATTATTGTACCATTATTTTTTAAATGTCATGGGTAATTTCCAGTTGTATTTTCCTCTTTCATTATTACTGTTCTTTTCCTAATATTAATCTGCATTTTTGTCCTGTTTAATTTTATTTTGTCCATTTTTCTCAGGTTAGTCCTAGATCCCTCTGATTATATTTTTCAGTTAAGCCTATTTTACTTTGTGCTGATTTTATGTAATTTTCATTGTTTTTCTTCCATTTCTTCTCCAACATCTATCAACTCACTTTTCAGCTACTTCTATTGTTCTACCACGTCTTACTGGAATGCTTCTTCTATCTCTTTATCCCTTCTTTGGGCTCTTGTCAGTTAGAGTGATATTGTCATACATTTTACCTGCCTTGTGCTTCTTGTCTCACATGTGTGCTCCTCCTCCTCCTCCTCTTCTTTTCTCTTCCCTCCCTCCCTCTCTCTCTCCCTCTCTCCCCCCTCCTTCTCTTTAGCATACATATTTTTTAAATTTAGGCAGTACCCTTGCATATGCCCCATGTTCTTCCTTTTGGGTGTTGCTTCTCACTGAATAGGGGCCTCTTCCTGTTGCAGCTATTTGCATGAGAGTGTGGGGAAGAGACAAGGGCAGTAGCTCAGGACAACACATTTGCAGTGTGTTCTGGTGTCTTCAGTGTGGCTCTGCCCCAGACAGTAGCTCTGCTCTGGAGTAGCTTTGAGAGGCACAGACAACTTCCTCGTATAGCGCTTGAGCCTTTACTTCTCCCCAGGTGGCACAAAAAGGTAATTCTAGGAATGTGCGTCACACACAAGTTTTCCTCCTGGCCAACTGGACAGCCTGGCTGCAGAAAATGTGGTGTGACTATTATCCCCTCATTCAATGTCCTCTGCCCGACCATCCTCATTACCCTACTGGACACAGAGAGGCTTGGTCCACAGGCCACGGAATTGGACCTTGTCTTTGCAGCCCAAATATTTATCTCTTCCCCTTTATAAGTTTATGTTAGGACATCACCCAAAGAGTGACCACTTTGAAATGATGATAGCTGTAACCTAGTTCAAGGTGCCTCCTTAGAAAAAGAGGTTTGCATCAGTCCTAGACCCATGACCAATACAGATATTTTGTTAGCAGATCCATTACCCATTGACTGTCTATAGCACGTGCGCCTCTCAAGCGTGGCTTACATGCTATTATATAACAAGGAGACATGATCTGTGCTCTGAGAGGCCCCATTTTAAAATGAACGGGTGAATAAACACAGAGAGGCACTTTTAATTATTAATTGCAGTTGAAGGGAGCCTTAGCACAAATAATTCCAAAGGCATTTCTATTTGGTTTGGAAATTTTAATATGATTTTTGACAGATCTATTGACCTAATTATAGTTGATCTCGGGTAGTCTGAAACTGAACTACCATTCTCTAAGCTCTTACTAACAGAGTGGCAGAAGACATGGCTAAAAAGCTGGTGGGTTACAGCAGGAGGCTGGTCCAGGGTGACAAAATGTTTTCTGAAATATACATGACAAGGAAACCCTCAGGTAGGCAACCAACAATCGAATATACATAAAGCCACAGATGGCCCAAAACCAAGCAAGCTTCTCTGTAACTGAGCACAGCTGGTCAAGGACGTACGAAGGTGCCCAAGGGGATTCATGGGGTAGATGGAGCCAAGCCGATGAGTCTGTGAGAGCTCCACACTACAGCCCTCCTGTAGCACATTTCTTTAATGTCTTTAAAAACGTTCCCTGGTCCAGCTGTTTCAAGGCCCAGCAGAGACTTTTACAACCTTTCTTTCTTAGCCTCATTCATTATTTTACTATCATTAATGAAGAGTGGATCTTAGACAAGTGAATGATCTAGTTACTCAATGACTAAAATCAGGAAGATATTGTCAATAATTTCATGGACTAAAGAATGCAGAAATATCTTGAAATTTCTATTTCCGGGTTTACCTGCTTCCTGGGTGTCAGTCCCACTCAACTAGCTCTCAGTCCCACCCGGATGCCCTGTGGTCATTTGCTATCAAGTGACAAATCATATCCTCCTGTTAGCAATTCTAGCCAGAGGAGCACAAGTCTCCCCCTGATTTCATCTCCATAATTACTTTTTGTAAGAAATTATCTCAATGAGAAACCTATATTTAGTCATGGTCGTATATTATGTTGAATGGTTTTAGTCCCCCTTGGAACAAGTTCTCAGTTTCCCTTCCTATTTTATGAAGATCTGTTCAGTTTAATACTTTGCACTTCAGATTCCTGTAAAGTCAACCAAATGCATTCTTACCACCTATGAAGAGGGTATTTAACAATAGGTGATATTTGATTTAACATATGTACTCACTCAAATGGTATATTTAGTGGGATAACCTTTCCATTTTTAATCTGGATAATAACCAATATCCTAACATAAATTTATGAAGATGAAGAGACAAATATCTGGGCTGTGAAGTCTAGATCTTGATTCCTACTTTCATTTGCAAATAGTATTAAAAACACCTCATCAAAATTTTAACGTTAAAACAAATAGATTGTGAAGTTCAATCCAAGATGAGGAATAGCAATAGCACAAAGCAGTTATTTAAGTCTTGGGTGCCTGCCTATAATTATCCTTTAAATAACATTATGTCAGTACTTTAAGTATTTTTGTGATATTTCTGTCACTATCCAAGAAATATAGCTGTAACTTCTCTTTCTACATAGAAAACAAATGTTAAACTAATTGTAAGTTAGTAGAACATAGAGGTAATATATAGAGTGTTTCTTTAGAAAATATTGCCATACTCTGTCTGCCAAGTAGATTTTTATTAAAGTACACAAAGCACTTAATTTCACAAGAGATTTTATAAGGTCAACGGTGTATACTTGGGTACGTTTGGCAAAAGTTGTGTGAACATTTCAGCCATATAATTATACCATTTTCCCTTATGGGTGCCAATCAACAGAGAAATAGATCCACCCGTTAGATGCGGAATTAAATACAGCACCAGCTTTATTACTGGGCCAATTAGCATTTTTGCATACAAGGAATGAAAATCAAGTAAAACTGGCTTTAAGGTAATTTATCATCTCACATGACAACAAGTTTACAGGGAGATCTACTCCAAAATGTCTGGACTCTAGCACTACCCTTCAGTTATTCTATTGGTTTCTGTTCCCAGTGTTGGCTTCATCCTCAGGCAGGAAGTAAGAGGGCTATGTTAGTTACAGGTGTAGATATAAAAACATTCAGGTATAAAACATTCCAACACAAATACATCCAGAGAAAGAAGAAAGACTCTTCTCTTACTCAGGAATAAGCAAATTCCTCATGGAAGTCACATGCCCATTCCTAAATCCTGGCAAGGGTAATGGGATTATTATGATGAGTTTAGACAAATCAGAATATTCTGGAGCTGGGAATAAAGTCACTTTTTATTTTTTTCAGCTACTTGGGAGGATTATGTTTTGGGAGAAGGGAGAGGGAGAACAGGAAATGAATACTGACTTGTAATCAGAAGTATCTGCTCTGTTATCTACCATCCAGGGGCCCTGGTAAAGTCAAGCAGTGTTTTCTACTCTTTCCCTCACACTGAACTTACCCACCCTAGTGGGAGAAAAAGAAAGTAGCCGATGGCCCATTGAAATTGGCCCTTTCTTGTCTGTCTACTACAAGCAAAAGCAGCCATTGTGAAACTCCAGCTTTTCTTACAAATTTATGTGTCAGGCAGTGGGAGAGTTCAGGAATATTAAGAGGAATGAGAAGATTATCAGATCCTATCTTACCAATGTATAAGTCACTTCTCTTCAGGAAAAAGTAAGTGAAAAGATTGAAAGAATGGTCAATATTTACTTCCTATTTGCTTCCCAGAATGTGCTGCCAGAATTTCTTATTTAATTGGTGGGAATTCTAGAATAAAATAAAGGGTTTTCTTATTAGTGAAGAACACAGCCGTGGGAAGGGAAGGGCACGGTAGTCTCAGGTAACCTCAGCGATCTCGTAGGCATTCATTTCTCCTGCCATCATTTAGTCATTCCTCATCTTTATCATGCCGGAAGCTAGGGACTGGGTGAGCACTATAAAGAAGACATGGTCCCAGCCCGAGAGGGACACTGGGCACTCTGTCTCCACTATGATATAATAGGGAACTGGGCCACATGAGAGATACACACTTGTTGTGTTAGCTACAAAGTACTAAGGAACAAACAAAGCAAGAGATATTTTTCCTGCCCAGTAGGTCCAAGAAGACTTTACCAAATACATGGACCTACTGGGTTGTCAGAAAAGTCAAGGCATATTTTTTTCTGTTTTTCTTTGCAAAAATGCATCATGACTTTTCTGACAACCTAATAGTTTGGCATTTGGTAAGATGAATAGGTTGTTATTAGACAGGCTACAGAAGGAAAAGAATGTCAGGCAAAGGGGGGAGACCCCGGGTCAAGGTACAGACCCCAGGGAGCAGAGGCTGTGTTCAGGAAGCTATGGGTAAACCTCTGTGGTTCAAAGATGGCGCCCGCAGTTGGATAGATGACTGAGGCAGAAAAATCAACTGGGAGGGGAGGTTGGGGTCAGGCTATGATGGGTTTTAACCCCTCAGTATTACAGTGGAGGCAGAATACTATTTTCCTCTCTCCACCCTCATCTTTGCATTGAAATCTTTCAGTGGAACATATACATGTATACTGCATGATGTAGGCAGTAAGAGAAAATAATTAACAGGCCTTCTCCAAGGGCACCTGAGGATAGGGACAAAAGACATCGAATACATAAATTCTTTATACAACAAATATACAGCATATGCCAATATTAAATTAGATAATCACAGAAGACAATGAGACCGTGGTGCCTTTCATTGCTTGTGGCCGTCATTAAACTCTGTTTGGGGAGCCAATAGCACTTAACTTTGACTGTCCTCCCAAGTATCTAATCAATTAGGCCATCATCAAGTATGTATTGTATGCTATGCAGTCAATAAAAATCATCGTTGAGGGCAGATTTGATGTTGGGAACCCTCCCAAAGTCATTTGTATCAAAGTTGGCTGAGTAAGGTAGCTGATC
The DNA here is from genome assembly GCA_033961575.1 of Aselliscus stoliczkanus. Classification (NCBI taxonomy): domain Eukaryota; kingdom Metazoa; phylum Chordata; class Mammalia; order Chiroptera; family Hipposideridae; genus Aselliscus; species Aselliscus stoliczkanus. Next base: position 88,200,225 of record CM066740.1, read on the forward strand.
AGGATACGGGTTGTCATTGTAGACAAAAATCTGGTGCAAGTATGAAATGAGATTCCCCCCTCCCTTTTTTTGACCTATAAACTGTGAAGCATAAAATTATAACTATAAAGTTAAGGCACTTTAAAAAGAGAATCATAACAGAGCACTTTAAGCAAAGGCAGCATCACTGAAAAAGAATGTCGAACTTCCCGCAGAGACTTCTTTGCAGGATATGGCTCATTTGGATGTCTAAATTCCCCTGCGCTGCCTACAGCCAGCCTCCCTACATCGCAGTCACACCTCAGCCTGTAGGGTTCTGTAACATATGGAGGAGATGGCATCGTCTGGGAAGCTGAGAGAGCGCTGCACTCACTGTGCTCTGCAGCAAGCAAAAAGGGCCTTTCAAAAGCTTTGTACCCAGCATGGACCTTCAAATCAAATGTCGGAGAACAAAACAGTATCTACAGATTCTGGGATATATGTGTTCTGCTTAATTTCGTCTTCAAAGAGTCTCAGAACAGAAGAACTAAGAGTTAGATAAAGAGTTCTCAGGTATATAGATAGTACATTCTGTACTATTATCATATATCATTAATATTTATATATTAATATCCAGTTATATTTTATAAGCATATAATGTATTTGCATGTGAAATAGGTGTGCAGCCCTTGGCAGCCCCTTAAAGTCACATGTATAAATTCCTATTCATTTCTCAAAACCATTACTCACTTCACATAGGAAAAAATAACTCTGGAAACAGCAGGTATAATAATAGTAGTAGTAACAATAATAAGTAGCCTACATAGTTGAAATGAAAACCTAGTAAAGAGAGAAATGAAGTGATACCAATGGAATAATAATGAACAAGAGGAAAATGTTAGGGTGTGAAATTTAGGTTGTAAAATGGCTTTAGAAAGAAATTGCTTATAAGTCTCATTTCTCTAGTTAGTTGAGAGAAAGAGGCCAGGTCAGGTTAGAAATGTTTTACTGCGAATTTAAAAGAAAAAAACAAAAACCCATAAGTGTGTACTTTCAGTCCTCCCCTTTATTTCGCAAGAATAGCCTGCCCAAAATCTGTGCTGTGCGAAGAAATGGGGCCTCTGCCGGGAAACGTGTCCCTGGTTTTGCAGCCTAGAGCCAGGTCCTGCCCTCCGGGCGCAGGCTGCATGGGTGCACAACCCCAAGGTTGATTTAAGAGAAATGAAGCCGGCAGACCTGGGTGTGGGAGAGGCCAGGCACCCCGGGGCGCCGTGCCCCTGGACCTGCTGGGAGCACGATGTCACATCACCTAAGACTGAGCATCGGCTAAGAGGCTGGAAGCTGCGAGCTCTGTCCTGGGCAGAGGCTCCGCTCCGTTCTTCAGGGGAGTCTCCTTTGTCACGTCCAACAGCCACAGAGCTGGACACTTGCAACCTTGGAGACAGTAACATAATTCAACTCCCAAAAGGCAGAGATGACATGAAGCAAAGGAGAGCCCTGGCATCCTCGGGGACTGCGAGGAGTATGTCTCATCTCAATGCTCCTCATTTAGCTCCCACACCTTGGCCTATTTGAGGCTGTCAGCTGGGGGCCAATTACTGCCATTTAGAGAAGTGAAAGTTTTAATGGGAGCACTTGTCTGCAGGAAGGCACTGAGGCGGAGCGGCATCTCATAGAACCGCTGTTAATACCCAGTAACCTGGAGCAGACCTCTCCTCACAACAGCCAGACGAGTCAGACTCATTCCTCTTTTGCCTGAACTTAATTTCTTGGACTCATTTACACGTCCGTCTTTTTAAGTCTGAGTGAGAATATGATTTCACATTCCCCTGTGCCTCACGGCAGCTTTTGCTGTGTGCTTAGCAATAATATAAGACGATATAAGGCAATAGCGCCACTGCTTGTGGCAATGTTTCAGAATTGTCGGGGTTTATTTCCAGCCAATTTTAGGTGATTCTGATCTAATCTAGTTCCACATTGGGCATCCAGGTCTTTATAAGCACCATAAATCCTTACTCGGAAATCTACCTGATCTATAAAGGCATCCATTCCTATTTCTCAGGGATTTTTAAAAGTACAAGATTCTGTTTCCATAAATGGATAACTTAACAGATTCTCTAAGAACCAAGCTGGCCCTGGTTTAAAAAAATAATAAAAAAAAGTCTGTGAGCCACGATAGTTACTGCTAGCATCTATGTGACCAGGGTGTCCCCTGGTGAGATGTGTAGAGTCACACAGGGAACCCTCTTCCACTCCTGGCCCTCCTTTGGGTCCGTGAAAGATTGACTCCACAATTCAAAATCTTATCCGATTGCTCTCCTCCTAAAACCTTCCTAAGCCTTCGCACTGCACCGAGGATAACATTTAGGTGCCCTTCACATGACCTTCAAGCGGCTTTCCACTGTCCTGTCTTAGTTCTCCTAACTCACCAGCTCTCGCTCCGTGCTCTGCCTGCAGTTACCTTGTCTGTTCTTGGGACCCTACACTGGTGAGCCTCTCATCTGATAACCCAGTTATTCTCTGCAGCAGCAAAAACAACAATCGGAGACCTGGTGTTCCCTCTCCGTCAAACCTCCTTTTGTTCCTGTGCTTGTGTCTTCCAACAGCTTCCCTGATAAATAATGATAAATTATTCAATAGCACTCTTGATTAATTAACTGCAACTTAAGGAGAACCAATTTTGAGCCTCCACTGTGATTTCAGAGCATTTAATCATTCTGTCCATTTATCCATCCATCTGTCAATCAATCAAGTGCTACGTTCTAGAAAAGTTTTTTAGCCTAGTACTTAATCATATTTTAGAGAGATTATAATTCCTTAGGAAGCATCTGTTATGTCCTGAAGATAAAAGTTATTGGTCTCTGTGCATAGGTAGTTGAGTTTAGTCTAAAACTCAATACACTAATAAACAGATTAGAATGAGATGGAGGAATATGATCAAGATTTTTCGGAACATAAGTGAGGGGCCCCTAATACACCTTGGTTGGTCGTGTGGGAGTCAGAACAATTTCTCTTAAGAGTTGGATTAAGTGTTAAATCACGAATAAGGCACACTGTTTTGCTTTCCAGAAGAGCCTTATCATGCTCTCATTCCTGAACCCTGAACACTTTGTCAGTCACAGAGGGCGGCGTGCTCACAAATGTTTGAGACTCATTCTTTAGTGATTCATTCACTTGACCTTTGGTTTGTGTTTTTTTTTAAAAAAAAAAAAAAAGGATCTGAGGCTTTAGTAAGTGGCTGTAAATAAATCAGGGTTGGCGATGTCTAGGGCCGTGGCACTGAGTCCCTTGGGATATCTTCTCCTCCAAGTGGCTTCCCGGCCCCCATGATGTCCCACTGGCCTGAGCCTCTCCATGTGACCTCTCTATTGGATAGTCTGATCTCCTCTCTGCTTGTCAGCTGAGACCCTGAGAGTGAAAGCAAGTCTCGTAATGTCTGAAGGGCACAGCACCACTTCCGCAGCATGTCCTGGTCAAAGAAGGCCCCACGCCAGCCGAGATGCAGGGGAGGACTCATTGATTTCATCTCTCCTGTACGTAGGGTGAGAAAAAATGCTGGTGGCCATTTTTGGAGACTCTCTCCTGATTCCCTCGTCTTCACATCTCCTTGTTCTTTCCATCTTCCCAGAGACTACAATATGTATATTTGAACTTAAGCAGTATTTTTGATGTAAATTGGTTCTTGTGAATGTCTCTGGCCTGTGCTCAACCCCTAACCTCATTTTATGATTCTCCCTGCATCCTGGAATTAATCTCTGTGCTTCCAATGTTTCCCCTTTGTTGGGTGGTACAATTTATGGCCACATAAAAACGCTGCCAGCACCCAATTCTTTGTTAGCAGAATTAGCACTCTAATGTGTAATTCTTTGTCATCCTTCAAGACCCTGTTAAACCTGACTTCCATAACGTCTTTATCGATCATCCTGAAGAAAAT